>APFE030204083.1:331501-439015 GCA_000404065.3 Pinus taeda
TCTGATTGAAGTCATTTTAACAACAGGAGAAAATATTTCATCAAAATCAATACCTTTCTTCTATGCAAACCCCTTCACTACAAGTCTAGCTTTGTACCTTTGTTTTCCTCCATCTTCTTCCTTTAGCCTGTAAACCCATTTATTTTGCAATGCTGTTTTACCTGCAGGCAACTTGACTAAGTCCCAAGTCTAGTTATGTGCTATGGAGTACATCTTTTCTTTCATGGCTTGCTCCCACTTCTTCCTGGTTTCTACCTACACTGCTTCTTCATAACATTTTGGTTCACCGGAATCAATCAACAATACATAATATAATGAAGGAGAGTATCGTTCAGGGGGCCTACTTATCTTGGTAGATCTTCTAACACCACTTTCAGGTGTTTGAAGTGCTTGTTGGTATTGTGGTTGTTTTTTTGGTTGTTGATCATTATGATTTTCAGGCACCATCACTTTTCCTGTGATATCATCAAGCACTGTGTATTCTCTGTTTTCTTTTTCCTATTTCTTTTCCTGCAACTAATTCTTATACAAGACCTTTTCATTGAATATTACATCTCTACTCGTAATGATTTTGTGATTTTCATAATCATATAAGCGATAACGAAAATAATTAACACCATATCCAATAAAGGTACATTTCTTTGATTTTGCCTCAAGCTTTGTTCTATTTTCTTTATTAATGTGGACAGAGGCTTCACAACCAAAAGTCTTTAAAAATGAGTAGTTTACCTTTTTACCTATCCATGCCTCCTCTGGAATACCACCATACAAGGAACTTGAAGGCCCTCTGTTTATTATATAAATAGCAGTGTCTACAACATCTGCCCAAAATTGTAAAGGCAATCCTGCATGCAATCTCATGCACCTTGCACGCTCCATGATTGTCCCGTTATCCTTTCTGACACACCATTTTCTTGTGGTGTTCCTAGAACTGTCTTCTCTCTGTGAATTCCATTCTCTGAATAGTACCTATCAAACTCTTTGTTGCAATATTCACCTCCATTGTCTGATCTGAGACACTTCAACCTCTTTCCTGTCTCATTTTCAACCAAAGCTTTCCATTTCTTGAAAGTATCAAATACATCAGATTTATTTCGAATACAATAAATCCAGGTTTTTCTGGTTGTATCATCAATAAAAGTAACATAATAACGAGAGCCACCAAGAGATGATACTTGAGCAGGTCCCCATACATCTATATGCACAAGCTCTATTTTTTCGATTCTTTTCTTTCCCAACTCTAAAGAATCTGACTCTCTTTTGTTTTCCATAAACACAATTCTCACAAAAGTCAAAATCAACATTCTTCAAACTCGGCAACAAATTCCTTAAGTGAAGAATCTTCATCCCCTTCTAACTCATGTGTCCAAGCCTATGATGCCATAATGCTGCATCTGCTCCTTTGGAAGTTAAAGCATTAACATAGTTAGAAATACCATTGCATAAATATAATGTACCAACCTTTTTGCCTTTTGCTATTACCAAGGCTCCTTTGGTGACCTTCCAAGCTTTATCTGTGAAAGTTGTCACACAACCTTGATCGCCTAACTGCCCTGCTGAAATCAGATTTTTCTTCAGATCTAGAACATGCCTTACCTCCTTTAGTAGCCATTTGTTTCCATTCTATTGTTTTACAATAACCTTACCCATTCCAACAATTTTATAAGGTTTATCATCACCCAAAAGGACTTGTCCAAAATCTCCTTGAACATAGTCATGAAAATATTTCTTATCAAGTGTGGCATGGAATGAGGCCCCTGAATCTACCACCCAGGAATTAGTAATATTTCCGAAAGAAAGAATTAAAGCATCTTGTAACACCTCACATGTCACATTTTCTTCATGATTGTTTTCTTGCTTTGCATCTCCTTCTTTTCCCTTCCGAGGTCTACAGTATTTCTTTAGGTGTCCTTTCTTTCCAAATTTCCAGCAGACTATCCCCGATCTAGACTTGGATCTTCCTTTCCTTGATTTACTGCGATATCTTGAGCTCTTTCCTCTTTCCATTTTTCTTCCCCTAGACTCTGCACTCAAAGCATTACTTGATGTCTCACCGGAGCTTTTCTGTCGCATTTCCTCGCTAAGGATAGCAGTGACAACATCATCAAATTTTAAAGTAATAGATCCAGAAACAAAGTTTCTAATGGCCATTACTAAACCATTCCATCTTTCTAACAATGAGCACAAGAATGATAGAGCTCTAACATCATCATCAAAGTTTACCCCTACAGAACTTAACTCACTTGTAACTGTATTAAAATCATTTAAATGATTAGCGACAGATCCACCCTGTGACATCTTCATATTAAATAAACGCTTCATAAGAAATACCTTATTTGACGGCGAGGGTTTTTCATATAGTTTTTGCTAATGCCAACATTAAACCATGTGTTTTCGTTTCCTTTGAAATATTAAACGCTACCGACGCTACTAGGCACAGCTGTATTGTTCCAAGTGCCTTTATGTACAGAATATCCCATTATGTGTTTGTCATACTCATCAGCTTCTTTGTCTTTCCACTCAATGATAGGTACAGATCTCTCTGATACAGATAATCTTCCATCTGCATGTTCCACAGTTGGTAGTTTTGGCCATTAAATTTTTTGACCCTAAACCTACCATCTTTTGCCATTGCTCCCACTCGAACCAGGAGCCCTTCTCTCCTGTGAGTTTATCAGCCAAATGGACCTTTGGCTTTGATACCAGTTGTTATAAAATTATAACAATAGAGCAATGGAACACATAAAATATTGCAGGAATACAAACATAGAAAACACATAAAACAAGAGAGACACAAATATACGTGGTTCACCGAGTTTGGGCTACATCATGAAGAAACAACCAGTCCTTCTTTTATTATATTATCTAGCAAACAAAAGAGATACAACCTACAACAAATCCGCTGTAACACCATCTTCTCTCTCAATATCCTCTCTCTTCCTCACTCAGAATTAGATATGCATAGACGGAATACAATTCCCTCATATATAGTGAGGAGTTGCCTTCTAGGGAAAAAAACCATAAATTAAACATAACTTCTACCATCAGATCATCCACCTAATGAACGGCCCAGATTGACTAGAAATTACTAGACTTTTACAAGGCAATTTTACATATATTTTTAGCTTCAGGGGTACTGCCCTTGAACCCCTGCCGAGGGACCGTTGGCCCCTAGACCCTCGCAGGGGGGACAAGTCCCCCCCACACCCCCCCGCGTGGAGAGGTGTACATTATTCCTGGGGTATACGTCTGACTGAAACCTTTGAATATAGAAGATAATCAAATTCCACACCCAATAGTCACTGAGTCCCTCTTCCAATCTTGTCACTTATTCCAGGCTCAGTTGGGTGAACATAATGCTTCATCTTAGACTAGGGGGTTTTCAGATTGATGTTGTCTCATCATGAGTGAATTATAGGAAAAATTATTGTATCATGTCATGATAAGATGATGAAGAAGGATAAGTAGGGAAGCATTATTAAAGACTCTCTCACAACTAAACTTGCAATTGATCCATCAATATAAAGTGAAGGAAAACTAGTTTGCAACCACAATACAAGTCTTGAGATCATTGAAGATTCCTTATCACCAAGCCATACAAAGGTGAAAAGAAAGCATCTTCAAGAAGACATCCAACACTTAGTGACAACAATCGTTTGACATTGCCACATCATCAAGAAGTATATGCAACCAATGTCATGTCATGTCATGAGTGGTCATATGCCACATCACTATTGTGGATCACATATATTGTATTCAAAATGTATTGTAAAGTGGAAGTCCAAAGGACACACATGGAATGTAAAGAGTCGTGTAAGTTGAAAATTCACAGGAAATCCAATAGTCATGAGTGTAGTAAAAGAGTCACCATTGGTTATATATACTCCCTCATTGTATGAGCAAAGGACTTTTCACTTTGGCTCCTCGTGCAAGGCATTAGAGAGATAAGCTAGCTCTTTGAGGAGCAAGGAGTGGCTCCTATGCTCCTCTAGTGGAGCTAATGGTGTAAATTGTTAACATGTGTCTTGGAAAGTTTACTTAATAACAAAATCCTCCAAGGTCATCACATTCTTCATGCATGGATTATCAATGTTCATAAGAATGTTCTGCGGATGTTTGTATTTCATGTTTGATTTCACATGTGCTAAGATAGTTGAACTATTTCAGTTATTTTAGTACTTATCTTATTGAGAATATCTTGTAATGGTTGTTATTGTTTTCCCATCCTTGTGGACTATTCCACATGATATTAAACAAATATTTCTTCATTTGTTAGTTGTAATGACTGTCACATCCTTTGTGGATTATTCCACTGGATGTCAGATGGATCCTTTTGTTGAAAATGGCAACAAGAAATGCTAAAAATAGAAGTGCTAAAAATATTAGTTTGGCTACCATTGCGGGACTGAGCAACAAGGAATGAAAAATGGAAGTGCTAAAAATAACATTGCTATTTTTAGCAGTTCGGGATAGATTCCAATTTTAGTCAGTCCCGAGACAAAAATTGAGAAGTAAAATTCGAATTTAATCTTAGTAGCTGTTTGTAAATTAATTAATTAATTCACCTTGAGTTAATTAGTTAAGGGAATATAAACATGAAGTCTATGTGAGGACATGTAACAATTATTCCTTTGATTAAGGGATTTATCCATTAGTTAAAGAGATAAGAGAGAGTTGTAATTAGTTGGCTCAGTTAACTGAGTTAAGTCTAGTTAGATTAATTCTTATAGCTTGTAGAATTAATTGTGAGTTCAGTTAGTTAATGCTTGCATGCATGTAACTACTGCACTTCAGATAACTGAATATTCTCTCATAAATAACTCATGCATGTCAGTTTAGAGAAAGACCCAGTTGAGATCAGAGGAGGGACAATGTACTATTAGTTGGATGGATTTTTCCTATAAAGGAAACTCATCTATGCAGAAGGATTTATCTCCTTCAGGATTGCGTAGTTAATTCTGAGCCAAGTGAGCAGTGTGAGGTGGGAATTCACATGTGTGGAAGCACTGGACCCCCGGAAAAACTGCGCAAGGAAATAGGAGGCTTGGAGGGAAGAGGAGAAGGTTTGTGAAAGGCATTTGACTATCTATGAGCCACAGAGCGATTATACTGAGATCCGGTTGGCTTCCAAGCTAAGGCTTTGTGTAATTCTGTGACTATTTTCCACTTGTATGATAATACAAAGGTGGGGTTTTAGGCTGAGTCTTTCCCTGGATTATATCATCTATGTTATGTGTGATTGCTTCTCATTCTCAATTATATATATTCTTGTTTGATACTTCTCATATGTGATTAAGCTTTTACAAAGTTTATGGTAGAAGTAGATCTAGTTTTATGCTTTAGTACATTGCATATATCAGTTGATCTACAGGTGAAATTTTTACACCTTCCAGTTCATGTGTGCCTCTTCTTAAGTGGTACTATTACCTTTCACTTAGAACTCACTTTTCTCCTCTCTGTGTAGTAGAATAACCTTGACACACTTACAACTGAACACTCACTAGGCACACCTTCTTGCTTTTTGAAGACACCATTGCATCCCTCTCCCTCTAGTTGATAGTTAAATCCAAGGCATATCTTTAAGATATATGGCAACCGAGCCGATATTCCAGATGGGGATCCTACACCAAACGCTGTGAGGTATAATTGGGACTTCACATTGGGGATATCCCTTGGTTAATGGATATCCAACACTGTCAATAGGAATATATACTAATCTTTGTCAAAATTATTTTCCCAAGGACCTCCATAATGATGGTTATTATAGGATCTTAAGAATCCACCTTAGCAAAATGACTCCATCTTACATAATTTTAGACAATTAATGGATGAAGGTTTATGTAGAATGGTCTCCAATATTTTCATTCTTAAAGGACTAGATGATTTCTTTCAAGCAATTTAAATAAGTAGCCTTTAAATATTCTATTATTACATGCTTCTATGTATGATGCCATACTTAGTCAAGATTCTTCTAGAAAATACAATGATGCATGCTTACTCCTTTGAACTTGTTAGGATCAATTCCTTCAAGGTCCTTATAGTTCCCTCCTTCCATCATGCTCATTATCTCCAAGGAGTCATCATCAAGCATGATAGTTGCTTTTATTTTTTCCTCCTTCTCATCTTGATTTTTAATAGCAAATATAAACAAACAAAATATACAAATTTAAGAGCATGTTGTTTATTTTGTCAATCTAAGTTTTCCATGGTTTTGTCAAAGGGTAGAATCCTAGGGTTCTCAAGTACAAACCCTAAATTCCTTAATATTTCTCTTGCAAACATCATACCTAGGGTTTTGATGTCATATCCTAGATTTCATCCAATGCAAACCCTATATGTTAAAAGCTAGGGTTTATATAAGGGAAGAAACCAATTAGTGTTAGGGTTTTTCACTTAACTAGGGTTTTCCTATCCAAGACCTATATAGGGTTTACAATCCCTTGAAACCAAAGATATTCAACAAGGTGAGGCTTCCAAAACATAGATTCTTTTACCATTCAAAACATGCAGCAAAACCCTAGTGCATTCAAGACCCTTTATCCATAAAAAAAAATATACATTCCTTACAAACTGTTGTGCATATCCGATGAAGTTTGATTATTAGTTAGGGAACACCTATTTCCCAAGTTAGCCCTCCATCTATGGTCAAAACGCATTCATAAATCAATGACCTCCTCCTCTTTAAAATCATATAAAACTTGTTGTCCTAGAAGACACTTCCAACACCTTGTTTAAGCATATTCAACCCTCCCAATAGCTATTCCAGGAGCTCGTCATTGTCTTCATAGATATTTGTACCTATCGAACCACTTCTTTGAGAAAACCAATTTCAATGTTATCATAGGTCTTCCCAGAATAACCTTATTCAACATATGAGATGGTTGCTTCTATAATCACCTCAGAATCCATGAACTTCTTACACAATAATTTGGACTAGTTCTAGAGGTTCATACTCACTATGACAACTTTCAAAAATTGGGTTAGGATCCTTTTGCCAACTTCAATATTTTATTTTAGCACATATTCACCTTGGAAGACAAGAAAAATGCTTCTTTTAGCAATCCAAACCAACTCTAATCTTTGCATGATACTCTAAGGATTTCGACGATCTATTAGGGAAACTATACCTTCTATAAGCATACCCTAATTCAACCATATTAGATCTCCAAAATCATGCACAATCCTCTTACTTCATCCCTTTTTTCTCTGTTTTATACTCTGTTAACTCTTAGACTAAAATGAGTCTCATTATGTGTACCTCATACCTCTTGAAATGAGCATATCCAACCCTTTTAGATACCTCAGAAATTTCAGATTCCAAGCCCAATATTGTGACATTGTAAGTTGTTGTTGTAACCACAAATCCACACTAGGTCTCAGATGCTCCTGAAATATTATAGATGGTTGTAGAATTATTCTTTGAAGGTTTTGTCAACAAAAAGGTTCCAATATCAAACCTTTCAAACTCGACCTTTCTCCTCTTAGTCAAGTAGAAATAAAAAACCTCAAAAATATACTAATACATCTTCCTTTCTTGCTTGGTTTGCTTCCTCCAAGTATGCAATTGTTTCAGATCATCTTCTCTAATGATGTATGCACTTGTGGTTGTTTATTTGGCCTTCAAGGCATTCACAAACAATCTCTTTTTTTAGGCATTGGGAGGCCATTAGAGAATTCTTGAGGTCAGAAAAGGGCCTCAAAATAAAAATGTACAACCAAAGTAAACTTTGTAAGAGACAATATGATTCAATATGATGATGTCAACCATGGGGGATGATTCACCATTTTTGGGGTAAAAGGGTAAAAGGATAAAATACTAATAATAAAAAAACCTACTTTTTAAACTCATATTTTCAACTTATCTCCCCACATGTTTACTCAAATTTCGAGCGGGAGCACTTGTTGGATGTGGAATTTAAATTCTCATCCAAGGAGTACCCATGTTTCATACTTTCGATGGACCCTGTTACACAAAAAATGATAAATACATGAAAAAATGTGATTGCAATCACGTTTTTCCATGCATTTATCATTTTTCGTGTAGCAGGGTGCATTGAAAGTATGCGACATGAATACTCCTTGGATGAGGAATTAAATTCCACATCCAATGAGTGCTCCCACTCTAAATTTGAGTAAATTTGTGGGGAGATAAGTTGAAAACATGAGATGAAAAAGTATTTTTTTTTCTCTCGAAAATTTGATGAAGTAATCTAATCTTATTTTATTATTTCCAATATTATTTTTTAATATTCCTTAGGAAACCCATTTTAGACCTCAAAATTTCTCCAATGATTGCAAAAACTCTTCCCGTGATCTTCGACGTGCCCATACTCTTGACCTTAGCTTGAAAACCATGTTGGAAAATCCATTAAGACAACATTTAATTCAGTTTTCTTTACATGGAATTTACTTGTGAAATATATTCTTATTTTCCTTCATTATATTTATGTTCTCATCATCAAATAAATTCCCAAATAATAAATATCACAACCATACAAAAATGAGCACAAGATATAGGCTCCAAGCTAGGGAAAAATCCCTCCAACCAGAAAACCCATAAAAAACTTCTCTGCTTATAGAATCAACTTCAAAGGAGATTTCCAAGACCAAATCCTAGACCAAGGCTGCCACAAAGAACCAAACCAACCAACCTTCCTTCTTCTTCAATGCAAGTGAAGCAGAATAACCTTTACATTACATAAACAAGGTCTGCAACACCTTCCTGAAGTTTTTAGACCTGTTGCATGACCAGAAACCTAGCCCTCTTGCACATGTTAGCTGCTACAGAGATAATATAGATTTATGAACAAAATAGAGCTTGAATCCTTCTTCACTAGGCTCTTCTAGGCTTCCCAAGACTTTCGCATCTCTCCTTCAATTGCAGATCGAACCTAAGAGATGCTTGCTTGTTCTATTTAAATGAGGTTGAAGCTCTTCTTTTTATAGACCTTCAAAGATGTTCCATTAGCGCTTTCTAGGCCAACTTCTTCCTTGCTGGCTGACTTGGTCTTGGGAGCATTCTGGACACTTTCGAATACAAAATATTTTTTCTTTTCTTGATACAAATGGCTGGAAGGGTCTTTTACATTATGACAAGGAATTTTGACTCATGTAAACCCTAGGAGACCTAATGCCAAATATTTTGAGCATGAAACCCATGATTTTACAAAATTGATTTTTTCTTTTGTTTTTACGTCACTTTCTTTCTCCATTTGATAGATACATGAGTCAAATGGAAATTATGAAGACCAAAACTAGTTACATTTTCCAACACTAAAGGCATCTAAGCCATCAAAATCACCCAGAGGTTGCAACCATCCAAGGCCACGCCAACCATTAACATGGATTAATTTCTGTCCTTGTAGTTTTGAACTGGTGACCTAACTTGTGGCTTGAGTAGCTACGACCTAGGGTCATCTAAGCCATCAAAATCAACTGAGGATTACATCTATACTAGGCGACATGACCCCTTAACATCATTGGATCTTCACCCACGAGGTTTTGAACCAATGACCTTTTCACCACAATGTACCTTAACAAAATACCCTCGATATTTTCCCATGAGGTTTTGAACCGGTGACATTTTCACCATGGAGTGCCTTAACGAAACACCATGTCATCACTAATGGCTTGATTATGGGGATTTGAATGTTTAATCTTATGAATTTCATGATTTACATAATACTTGATAACATGGTGTTTTCCAATTACATCGTCCTCTTAGGCTACAAATATTTTAGAATTATAATTTTAATATATGATAAATTCTTTGTAATATGATGAAATCAGGTAGTGTTCTTCTCCCAAGACTCTTTGGGATGATAGAATCTATCAGATTTGCGATACTAAGAAGGTGGAATATGGAAACCACTTCTTTTTAGACTGTTTGACTCTTACTCACATCCGCTCTCAATTCACTAACATTTGTCACTCCTCCAATCTTCTTGAATTATTAAGCCAACACAACTATAGTGATCTTGGAGTGCTTCTTTCTCTTCCTTTTGATCAAAGAAATAAGATTTTAAAGAACCACAATTAGATTCTTTTTCTTTTATTGAGGTCCGATAGACCACATTTGTCTTAGTGGAGGTTCATCATCATCATCATCATCATTATCATCATCATCATCATCATCAATATAATTTAAATATTTTATTATTATTTTAATATAAAAATGATATCCATAAAAATATATGTGTAAATAATATTCTTTAATAAATAATTAATATTTTGTAAAAATATAATTATACAATAATATAAATAGGTATTATTTAATTGGAAATTATTAAAATACTTATTTAATTAATTTATTTGCAGTGAAAACTTCGTTAATTTGAATATTTATTTTGCATAATGAAAAGATGATCACAGGTGCAAGTTTGACTGTCCACCCATGCTCCTTTAAAATAAAAATAAAAATAAAAATTATGTTCTAAATAGAAAAATAATATCTGCTATAATTAAAAAAAATGAATATGTTGCAAAGTATTTAGAAAGTAATTAAAAATAAAAAAATGTGTGAATCAGGTCTATATTAACTAATTTATGCCTATATCAACTTCACATATATCGATATATAAAAAAATAAATTAAGTTTTTATAGTTAAAGTTTTTATTTGATCCTATATATACTTTAATTAACATTCAAAATACTAATGAAAAATAACACATTATATTTTACACTCTAAAAAAATTTGTACATAAAATAATTTGATCCTTCTAAATTCATCTTAAATCCATACCTAAAATAAACCTTATTAATATTAAAATTTCATTGTACACAAAAACTATTGTTCTTTATTGTAGAATTTCACAATTTGGAAACATTATTATTTAGGAGGAATCACCTCAACATATTACATATCTAAAATATCTACACCCTTACCCTTTTTCAAACCTCCATTGGGCGAGAATAATTATCTTTCAAAGTTTCATAGGCAACCTTTGTACTATTTATCTTGAGTATATTGATTTTTTCTTTAATTTAAATGTTTATCTTAGACTTTATATTCACATTTTCATATTGAGTTTTTCGTACTTTCATAGACTTTTTATTACATTCTTACTTAGATCAGAAAGAAAATAAAGAAAACCATCCGCGCATCCTTCTAGAGACTTTGGGGTTTTGGTCACTAATTCCGCTGCTCATCCCTCCAATAATCACTCTCAGCACGCCGGAGACTTTGGAGTTTATATTTATAAAATAAAATATAATAGATATTAAATACTATATATTAATAAAATAAAAAATATATTAAAATACAAATACAATATTTAATTGTTATATATAATATTTTAATAATAAGTAAATTTACAGTAATATACAAAATATACAAAATATTAATAGTGTTTAGTTCAAATATGTTATTTGAGAGAATCTAGACATATTAAAGTACACAATAAATTTATCAAAAATCAAGAAAGTATTGGGAATAATGTTGGTTTTCTATGTTGAAAACATGCTTTAAACCATTGGAAAGTGAATGTTGTTGTTGCATATATATATTTTCTTTGACACTTATGGTGGGGTTGGCCATGTTGTTTGGAAAATAATTCATTATATTGTTCACCTAAAGAGCCTATTTCCTTCCATGTAAGCTTATTAATTTGATGTTCTAGTAAATTGAGATGATTCATCTATGCTTTTAGAATGTAAGTGTATTAACTTCTTGTTCTAGTGTAGCTAGAGGACTCATTTTTTAAATTATGGCAAACTCGATAGCCTTTAACAATAGAAAGAGAAAGAAATGGCCAAACTCTTCCACATAAGATACAAGTAAGGAAGATAAATATTCATGCTCTCTTTGACTCAAGATCACATGTAATTCCCATTTCAGCAAAGCTAGTAAAGAAAATTGCATTGGAAGTTTGTGATCATCCGAGCTTATACTCATTAGGATTGGTAAATAAGGAAGCATAGTTAGAGGTAACAAAACAATGCAAAATTAGATTAATTATCACTATTTATTTTATCTCTGAAGTAGAACTATATGTAGTTTCCTTTGATGTATGTGAAGTGTGGTTTGGAAGCCCCTACATGTACATGCAATATGCAATCTTCACGTGCAGAGCTAAACAATACCAATGCACCAATGATGGAAAATAATTCACCATCAATGTGCACAAAGGAAAGTTAAAAATTTCACCAGTAAGTGCCAAATAACCCAAGAAAATGACCAATTTTGGCAAGAAATTTGTCTAATTCTTTTACAGAGAGAATGATCCTGTAGAAGAGTTGGCAAGAGCAAAGGCAAACTTGGAGGGGTGTACTAAGAAACATAAACAACAACTAGAAGAGTTTCTATAGGCTTATTGGGATGTGTACTAGGATCCTAAAGGGCTACCACCCAAGAGGGAAGTGAAGCATAAGATCAAGATACTTCACAACTCCCTTGCTAAACATTGGGTTATACAATTAGTCTATTATAAAAGAAAGCCAAGTGAAGAAATAGTCGCAACAACAACTGGAATGGGGTGTCATTCGATTTAGTACACCACCATGTAGGTCAACCATCATTATAGTGCTGAAATGAATGGGACTTGGTGGATGTGTATTAATGACATGGCACTGAAGAAAATCACACTTAAGAATAGGTACCCCCACCCAAGATTGATGATTTGTTGAATTACTTGCAGTAAACGAAATACTTCACCAAGGTGGATTTAAAGTCTAGATATCACCAATTTTGAGTTAGAGAATAAGATACTTGGAATACTGCCTTCAAAACAATGCAAGGTTTGTATACGTGGGTAGTCAAGCCATTTGACCTATGCAATGTACCAACTATGTTTATGAGGTTAATGAATCATATGTTGCAATTTTATAGATTCATTTGTTATTTTCTATTTTGATTATATACTAGTATATAGCACTACTTAGGAGGAACACATCCCACATTTGATGTAGGTGTTGAAGACATTAAAGAAGCACCAATTGCTAGAAAATATCAAGAAGTGTGAGTTTTCACAGTAGTCTCTAGTGTATCTAGAGTATGTGATAGATGGAGGGGAGATAAAGATAGATCCTTCCAAGATGGAGGGCATCATAAAATGGTTGGTGCCTACTAATGTTTTTGAGGTTAGGAGTTTTGTTGGGTCAACAATACTTGAGGAAATTCATAGTCTAATTTTTAGTGGTAGAAATATCACTCCATGCCATAACAACAAGTGGTCAAATTTTCCAGTGGGGAAAGGATCAACAAAGTGTCTTTGATGAGTTAAAGAAGAAGATTTGTCAAGCACTAGTTCTTGCACTACCAAACTTGGATAAGCCCTTTCAAGTGGAGATAGATGTTGTTGAGTACATTATGGGAGTGGTCTTGATATGGGGAGGAAGGCTTGTATGTTACCATTCTAAATTATTTCATGGGGCAGTTGTTAACTACCCTACCTATGATAAGGAGGTTTATGCTATGGTGTAATCTGTGAAGAAGAGAAAGCATTATTTAATGGGAGAGGAGACAATAATCCACATATATCACCAACCACTACAGTACTTGCAAACCCAAAGTAAGCTATAGATGACAGAAGATATAGCTTTTCAGAAGAGGTTTAGAACTACAAGATAAGGACAACATGAACTTTGAAAAATTGGAAACTTCTAGGCAAAGCTAAATGGCACACCCGAGAGAAGGTTGAGGAAAAATTTCCTCACCTCATTCAGCGGAAGAATTTTAGGACTAGAAGTCTCCAAAAATAGGGAGCGATTCATATTTGATAATTATATTTTTTTCATCCATCTCAATTATTTTAGGGAGGGGGGAGGTAAGTGGAGGAATCAACTCATATGACCATTTTTATCGGTGAGACCCAATTTGGAAAATTAGGGCCTAAAATATTTTGGGATAATTTTGAGGCATCAAGAGTGTTTTAGAGGGTAAACATTGACACTTTAGTGCTACACTCTTTTCTCCTATTATACACACAAATAGATTTCCAACAATGCAATAATCAACTTAGTTGGAGTCCATATGGAAAATTTATGCCACTCAGAAGTTGACCCTCTTATTTTGGCCACCATAATTCAAGGGGATTCCACGTCAACCCCCATTATTAATGGAAAATGGGCTAGACACGTGATCATGATGAAGAAGACTCTAGAATAGTACATATTGTAACTCTCGTTAAGAGTTAAGGATTCAAACCTAACCACTAGTTGGCTATCAAGTTGTATTATAAATGGGCCACTAGCAGAAAAGGGGTTCCATTATTTTTTAGTGCATTTTGTCTCATAGAAAAATAGAGTAACTAAAAGGGATAGGGAGAGAGAAACACAGAGAATTTTTTCATTGTGGTAGACAAAATTCTTTCATTGTGCTAGCCCATGGGCCACATGCTTTCTTTGGACTTGCATCCATTCTCTAGTCAAATAAAGAGAGCAAAGAGACCTAACCTTCCAGTTGGTTTTTCTCTCGAAATGGTTTCCTAAAATATATCTTATTTCAATCACATTTTTTGGGTTTTTATTTCATTGTTCTCTAATGTTTTCATAATTATAATTAGCTTGCATACACAATAATCAGTAATTTACAAATCTACGAATGTAAAGATAAATAAACCCTTGTGGTGTAGATTTTGGATCTTTAAGTACAATTTATTAGATTTGTTATGATGAATCATTGAGTGGAATGCCCACAAAAATTTACAAATCGCATATGCAACAATAGGAAAGAAAAGTGGATAATGATGCAGGAAAGAAAAAGGATGATGCGACAAAAGATGGAAAAAAAAAAGAAATCGAAGCATGGTTAGTGATGAGAAGAAAATGAAGTGAGTTATAAAAAAAATATTTTGTGTGTGGGTTTAAGAGGTATATACAATAAATTCTTGAAGGAATACATCCCTAAGAAATAGTCCTTGGATAATGTCATTTAATAATGATATTGGTTAGAGATTAAAAACTTTTGAAATTTGTGTGAACCTGACTCAATAAAGTTCATGGTAAAAAACCACTAATGTAAAATCTCAGATCATTAAGAGAGAAACTCTATGTGGGTAGAACCAGTGATTTGAGGTAGTCTACACCTAACTAAGTAATCGACCTTAGTGAGGAGGAACTCAGATAGATTTCAAGTCATGAAAAAGGGGTTTGTGTAGGAATAAATTGATCGTTGAGGATAGGAAAAAGAAGAGAAAACTATGAGGCAAAAGTTTGCAAGCAATAGAGGACACATGGACATGTGTCCATGAAGAGCTTTTGTTCCTCAGGAGTATGATGTAGGAGCTTCGCCGTCAAGGTTACAGTTGAGTCAAGAACCTAGGAGATTGAGGACAAGAAAGTGTTGTAGGACAGGGTAGTCCCTGTCACTCAAGCGAAAAGTATGCTTTTAGAAAATTCGCAAATTAATATATGAAATGGCAAAATTAATGGTCTAGCACAAAGAGAAGACACTGGAGGTGCTATAATAATTCCTCCACTCATCAACTAGCAGAGTCATGATGTGTAGTTTTGTTTTTATTTTATTGAAGTGGTATAATAATTCCTTCTTTCGGCAACAAGTAGAGTCATGCTGTGTAGTCTTTTATTTTATTTTATTGAAGTGGTGTAATAATTCCTATGCTCATCAACGAGCAGAGTTGTGCTTATATAGTTTTTATTTTTTAATACAGTTCACTCTATCGATTTGGTATTAACTAAGTCTCTAAATAACATTTTTTTATTTTTTTAAAAGTTGTTTAGGGTATTCATGTGGTATTAGTTCAGTTTACAAATAATATTTATATGTTGGTATAAGGAATTTGAAAAATAAAGATAGACAATGGTATTACATGCAAAATATCATAGTTTCAAAAAAAAGAAATAAATCATCTCCACTTACATTCACTCGACATAATGTGTAAATTGAAATTAAAAATAAAAATAAATAATTATATCACAAACAAACCTGTCATAGCCCAAATTTCTAATCAAAGTGAAAAGAAAAAAAAAAAGACAACAAAATATCCCAGCACACCACCTACACTCGCTAGACATGATGTGTAGTAATTTACAAAGATGTGGAAATCAAGATGCGTGAACGGGGAGAAGGACATCAGAGGCCGTTGTGAAGATGGTACAGAGGCGACCGAGATGTAATAATATGTCTGGTCATGTAATTATGGAGATATGTCTAGTCATGTAATTATGGACATAGAGCATAAAGCTTGGATGTGCTGGAGAGGAGGTAGAAGATGGTACAAGATCGGGTGAGGATGAGAGGAGGTAGAGGATTAGTTGATTTTTTCGTGATGTTATAATTTTATTATATATAAAAATTAATATTTTTATAATATTAAATTTAATTTTAATTTTTTTTTTTTTTTGCTGAAGCAAGAGACTATCCTTCTATTCCAATAAACCAAAAATAATGTTACAATATATAGAGAAACTTGACTTTGTCACGGACTTTGGAAATATCAAGGGCATTTTGCCATAGAAATGACCCTCCACACTAACTAAAGGAAAAGCTAACCTCTCAAATGTTACCCTTGGTTAACCGTTAACCCATAGTCGAACTCTGTGATCCCTTCCATCATTACCTCGCATAGCTTGATAGTACTAGCAGCCCCACAAAAATACACGGCCAAATCTGACCGTCGAATCCTTCTACAGAAAAGAACGGTTCGGAGAAAAATCGGGAAGCCAAGATGATCAAGCTTTAAGGCACGATGGAGGGTGGTATTTCATACCCCACGCTTGCTACGTGCTGAGAGACTAGTGGGATTGCTCTCAAAAAACCCAAACCACTTACCATTCAAAAGCCGAACAATCACCTGGAAACCACTTAAAGCCTAGTTTTTCATTCCGTAAGAGGAATGCAGGAGAATTTCCGTCGCTAGAAAGATCCAGCCAGCCATCCCACGAAGGCTTACTTCGCCACTCGCAATAGAAACAACCGCTGACTGTAAATTAAACCCTGTGTTGCAATTCGAAGGAAAAAGGAGATTGGTTAACTTACACCAAAGGATAATGTAACCGCTCTGAGTTTTCCCTTCTTCAAGGTTCCAACCGAAGTACTGTGTTTGAACTTGCATAAGAAGCTTCATTCCATGCCTTTCCCTCTTGCCCAATGTCTGAAAATTTCTCTGCCCTCTACCGCTTGTTCATTGTAGAGAGCTTTTAATCTACTCTGAGGCGACTCCTGCCACTTCATCTCAATCCTGCGTTCTGAATTAATCACTCCTTGGTTGGCCAATAAATCCGCTAGTTTATTGGCTTTCTGACGAACATGATTGAAGCTAACAGTTCAAAGACTCAGGATATGATTTTGAATTCTTTGGTACACTTGTATTAGTCTCCAGTGTTTTGAGACCCTTTCTAGTGTTGTTCCACAACTGATTCTCTTAACCACATTTGTAGAGATCTCTGAGTCTGCTTTGATAATGACATTTGAACTGTGATTTAGTTTAAGAAGCTCTAGGCATTGTTCCAATGCCATTAGTTCAGCCATGTGTTTGGTGGCTATGCCTAAATGGAAGTGGAAAGTAGAGATTATAATTCCTTCTTCATCTCTTAACACCCCCTCGTAACCTGTTATTCCAGGGTTGCTTTTTGAAGCACCATCAATATTGCATTTCAGATAACCTTTCGGTGGAGGATGCCAGAACGCCTTTTCCGTTTCCAAATCTCTTTCCTTTCTGCTAAGTCCATGGTGAATGATCTCTTGCATTCCTAGATGCCTGAGAGTTCTCAATTCATTCGTTGTGGGAGGATTCTTGGGATAATTGTGCACAGTGGTGGGAATTGTCTCCTTAATTTGTTTCAAGATCACATCCATCAGGCGAAGAGGAGTAGTTTTTTCTCTCTTGAAAATTCTTTTATTCCTTTCTTTCCAAACATTCCAGATAATGAAGCTTGGCGTAAAGGTCCAGGCCAAATTAAGGATCTCATACTCCGAAAAGTTTTTTCTCCACCTATTCAGGGTATTAATGATGCTACCCTTATCTCTGTCTATTTGATGAAAAATGGTGTCAAAAGAATCCCACAACCATGTGGTGTAGGTGTCGCTGTTAAGAATATGCTCCATTGTCTCCTCTTGAGCTTCACATAACTGACATCTAGAAGGCTCAATAACCCCCCTTTTCCGAATATTTTCCCAAGTTGATATTTTATTGTGATGAACTAACCACATGAAAAACTTGATCTTCATCCACCCTTGGTGGCTCCAAAGTTGTTGCCAGGATTTCGCCAAAACACAGGGATCTAGGTTCTAGATAATTTTTTTTTCTTCCTTGATATTAAAGGTACCTTGTTTATTGAAGACCCATCTTAGTTGATCCTGCCCATCTCTTACCAAGATCTTCCTTTGTTTTAACATACTCATAAGTTCCTCTTCTTTTGTTTTTATGGCGTTGTCCTCTCTGTAGCCTATTTTCCTCTAGTTTCTCCCCTTTCCGAAGTCACGAGGAAGATTCTAGAAATCTTTAACTTTTATTAATCCTTGGGAATCTGTTTCCTGCTTGAGGCTCATAAAGTCCTCTCTTATCAGTGTTGGTTCTTGTTGCCATTTGTCTTCCCATAAGAGAGCTAGATCTCTTGCTCTAATTTCGCAGAAACTGTTGTTTTCTACTAGGCTTCTGTTTTTCGAGGCTTTATTCCAGATGTAAGAGCCTTTTATGTTTCCAGACATTCTTATAAGATCACTTGTCTGCCAGGAGCTTGCATATTTTTCTTTCCATATTTTAGCCCATTGAGCCCCTGGTTCTTTAACCCACCTCCACCAGAGCTTGGCTCCAAAAACATTACTCATAATCTCCTGATCATCTAAGCCTAGACCTGAATGAATTTTGAGTTTACATATTTTATCCCAAGAAACAAGGGCCCATTTCTTCCTTGTTTCCTCCTTGCCGCAAAGGAAGTCTCTCTGGATATTCCTAAATTGTTGAAAGACCCCTTTGAGAGCAAGAAGGGCTGATAAAAAGAAAATAGGGATAGATTATAGAATGGCCTTTGTCAGAATCAACCTTCCAGCTAGGTTCAACGATCTGAAAGTCCATTTTTTGACTTTGTCTTGCATCTTGTTGAGCACCAGTTCCCAAATAATTTTGTGCAATGGTCTAGTTGTAAGGGGAATTTCCAAATACTTTGAAGGGATGGAATCCCTTTGAAAGCATAGAATTCTCGAGAGATTCCTCTAAATTTGAATGTTAGTATTTAAGAAAAAAAATTGATTTGCAGAGATTAACTTCCATACCTGTAGCTAAGGCAAAGTTGTTTAGCATTTGTTTGTATGTTGAAGCTTCTTTGACTGTGGGGATACCCTGTAGCATGGTGTCATCCACAAATTGTTGGTGAGTCATTTCTTGACCATTCTATGTTAATTGGAGGCCCTTGATCTTTCCTAAGACTTTGGCTTGTTTAATGGATCTGCCCAGACCTTCCATCATTAGGATAAAGAGAAACGGAGAGAGTGGGTCTCCCTCCTTGAGGCCTCTGGAAGGAATGAACATCCTTGAGGGCAAGCCATTCACCAGAATTGAAAATCTGGAAGAAGTAACTAGAGCCATAACCCATCTAACCTAGTTGTGATCAAACCCAAAAGCAGTAAGGACCTTGTTAATGTAAAACCAGTTCACCTTGTCATACGCTTTTGCAATATCTAGTTGAATGATCATACCAGCTTGCCTTTTGCTAGTAAGTGTATGAACTAACTCGTGGGATTGAATAATGTTGTTTAGGATTTGTCTTCATTCTACATAACCAAATTGTTCCCCTGAAATTAAAGAAGGAAGAAGAGGTTTGAGTCTGCTAGCCAAAATCTTGGATATAATTTTATAAACAACATCACATAAAGCAATGGGTCTGAACTTATCAGGAGTCAGGGCTGAATCCTGTTTGGGGAGTAGGGAGATGAAGGAGGTGTTGAGGGCTTTTAGAATGGCCCTGCTTCTTCTAGAGTCCTCTACAACATTCAGAATATCCTGTTTGACCACATTCCAATAGGCCTTGAAAAAGTCTACATTAAAACCATATGGACCTGGAGCTTTTCCATTCTGCATATCCTTGATAACCTCACTGACTTCTTCTTCGGTTACTGGTTTATTCAAGTTAAAATTACCGTCTCTAGACACCATTTAGGGATATTTTTTGTAGTTTCCTTAATCCATTGTTCTATGTCTAGATTACTTTCCTTTGTGATGCCTTTGAAATGCTAAACCAAGAGAGCTTCGATATTCTTATGAGAGGTCTGAAGCTCCCCATTCTCATTCAATATCGAAGAGATTCTATTGTGCGCTCTATTGGCCATGGTGGATCTGTGGAAAAATTTCGTGTTTAGTTCACCTTCTTTGAGCCATTGAACTCTAGACTTTTGTCTCCAAAATATTTCCTCTGGTTTGCATAAATTCTCTCATTCCTGGTTATGTTTATCAGCTTGATCAATTTTGACTTTATCAAAACCATCTATGATCAATGCTTGGTTTAGTTCCTGAAGTTTAATTTCCACTGATTTTTTGTTTACAAAAATATTACCAAAATCCTTCTTTTTCCATTATTTGAGTCTGAGTTTTATGTGCTTTAGCCTTTTATAAAGGAGGAACATTTTGATGCCCTAGATCTGCAGATCTTTGGACCACCATTTTTCAATGTTGCTGATGAAATTTTGGTGGGAGAGTTAGATATTCTTGAATCTAAAGGGTCTATTCCTGGGAGAATTGATCCCCTTGATCTCTAATTGAATCGACCAATGATCATAGATGCAAAAGGGGGGAACATTGGCAGTTATTTCTTTATTAGTGAGTATCAGCTCCTCTGAGATCAAGAATTAGTCTAACTTGGAGGTAACCTGGGCATCACCTCCTCTTTTGTTATTCCAAGTAAAAATCCGTTGTGCATTTCAGAGTCAACCAGTTTCATATCTTCTGTGAAAGATTGGAACACTACTGAATCTTTACATAGCATTCTGGTACCTCCTTTTTTTTCCGAAAGAGATTTAATCATGTTGAAATCTCCTCCCATGACCTAGGGTATTTCTTCATGTCTGCTTCCGAGATCTACCAGGGAGTCAAGAAATTTGAGTTTCTCATCTATTCGTTGAGGACCATAAACATTCGTAGACTGGAAGGTGTCCGACACCCCCACTGGTTGAATGATAACAGATAAATAATTTCTCGATGCCTCTGCATCTATTATGATGACTTTTTGGGGGTTCCATAGAGTGAGAATGCCCCCAGTTGTGTTCTCTGCTTTAACTTCTAGAAGCTCAAATCTGTTAAGCCATTTGCTATGGATTTCTTTTAATTTCTGAATGGAGCATTTTGTTTCTTGAATGAAGATTATTTCTGGCATTGCTAGCTTCATTTTGTTACTTAGCATTCTTTGTTTTCTTTTACTACCTAGACCTCTGATATTCCAAGATATGAACTTCATAATTAAAAATTTGTAAAGGAGTAACTGGTTAGATCTTTCATCTTACTCGAATCTATCATTAGATTTCCACACTCCATCAAGAGCTCATTTTTCGTTTTCCTGCTCCTCTTCTTTCCTGGATTTGTAGTCGCTAATCCTGGAGTTGATTTCATTGTTTTCACCCCTCTATGCTCCTGTTTGTGAATGTTTTTACCTTTATCCAGCCCTCTTTCTTGAGTTTTCCCTAAAAAGAACTGTTGTATTCTATTGCATTCTTCTTGAAGCAGTGAATCTATTCCTCCTTTGGTTCCCTGCATTAGGAATCCTTCCAGATCCAGGTTTTCCTTGTTGATAATTTCTTGTAGTTAATGATCTTCCAGATCTGTTTCACTTTGGATCATTTCCTGGTCCATCTCCACTTCTATTTCACTTATCATCGCCTCTTTTGGAGAACCAATATCTTGAGATTGTTTTTTGTCCTCTTCTTTCAATTTTTCATTAGTACCTTCCTCCTGATATTGTCTTTCTCTTGTGATTTCTTCATTCTCTTCTAGCACTTGAAACTTGTTTTGACTGACCTTCTGCCCCTCACTATGTTGTTGCTTTAGCCCCTTTTTCCTCCTTTTCCTCTACTTGCCACTTTCTGAAAGCTTTCTGTGTCCTTCGTTGTATTAAGTTTATCTTCGTTGTCTGCTTTACTGAGAGGGCAGTCTTTGAACAGATGTCCATGTTCATGGCACCTACGACATCTGAAAGGGATATGCTCGTAGTCCACTGTCTGCACCCACTCCTCATAAAAAACTTCCAGGATAACTTCATCTGGAAGTGCTCCTAATAAATCCATTTCCACACATATCCTTGCAAAAGAGGTGTATTTTCCTCTTCTTGTGGCTTCAGAAGCTTTGACAAAACATACTATTTTATTGCCAATGGCAGCTAGCAATTCAGTTTGTCAATAATCAAGAGGTAGAGAATACAACCTTACCCACACTGGAACCTAAGAGAAAGTCTCCCGCTCTGGGACAAAGTTCATCCTCCATGGCCTCATATAGACACTAGTCGCTACAAAAAAGTAGGGTCCTCCTTCGAATATTCTATCTTTGTCTTCAATGTTGGATAACACCACTATGAAGAATCCCTTTGACCCAAGATGTAGGTCAATGCTTCCTTTGGGTTTCCAGTGATACTTGATCCACGTCTGTAAATCTTTTTCAGTGGGCCATAGTCCCATGAATTTACAAATAATGGCGCAGGTCCCCATGTGTTCCCTATGCGCCTATAGAGCAGGATCATTTAATATTACACTAGGAGATATTTCTACTTTTGGTTTGCAAGGTCCTTTTTGTTTTTTGTCTCTTGAACCCTGATTTTTGTCTTCTTCCTCTTTGTCCTTTGTGCAACTGTTTTCCTTGGTTTTGGTGCCATTTGCTTCCTTTTCATTATCCCTATTCCTTTCATTCGTACCACCTTTGTTGATCCCCGTTGGTGATTTAATTCTGCTGGCAACAACATCTTTGTAGGAGGGAGCTAAGCTCCCTCCTTTGTCGCCCTCCATTATAGACAAACTCTGTTGTTTTCTGTAACCCTAGTTGCTTCGTCTCTCCTGTGTTTCTTTGGAACCTTCTTCTCCACCTTTATGCTCTCAATTTAATTTTTTAAAATTAATATATATATATATATATTATATATATATATAAAATTAAATATATATTTATTTTAAATTTCCGTGATATAATAATATAATAAAGATAGGAATTAAATAAAAGAAATAAAATATATTTATAAATAAAAAAGTAGAATTAAATATAATGTAAAAAAATATAATCAATATATATGATTTTATGAAGTTGAATATATGATAAAAGATTTAGATATGTTTCTTTTTTCATATAATATTTTATATTTATCTTGATATGTTATTGAATTATAGACTATTATTAAATTTAGTAAGTGATAAACATGATGATTTTGTTTAAATTTATGTGAGTAATAACTAAATGATTTGATTTTGTTTTGTAATGTAAAAATTATATATTTATTTATAATTTTTAGGTATTTTAAGTTTTGTGAGACAGTTTAATTAATGATCGTCATTAAAATGAAGTGTTATTAAGAGGTTTGAGATTCAATCTTTTCATTCACCTTTGTGTTCTAAAAAGTTATAGTGATAGTGGTAAAAAATTGATTTAGTGTCTAGTCAAAATCATCCCAATATGAAGCTAGTACAAAAATAGTTTAGATACCAATTCTTCTTCTTCTCTGAACAAAATTTCTTTGGTCCAAAAAAAGTACATTTTTTTAATGGAAATGAAAACAATTTAAAAAAGATTATTAATTTTATGTGTAAATACTTAAGGTGTGTAACTGATTGAAATTTTTGAGTTGTTCATTATTTTATAGTAAATTTGAGTTTTTCATTATTTTATAGAAATTCCTTTACTACTATGTTTCAAAATAGCATAGTGTACAAAAATGTTCTCAAGAGTCCCACTCCCTCATACTGACCACAATTTTTTATTCTGAGATTCGGGGCTGGAGAATATTAAGATGGACAATTTACATATTTTTATTTCTGGATAGCTATGAGGCCTTATCATACTTTGCAAGACACAAAAAGAAATCAGAACTAATGGCAGCAAATCAAGGAGGGGGATGGGGGACATGACAGGGGGAGCTGCAAAGTAACCCACACGGTCATGCATGTGAGAGTGAATATGATCCACGCATGCCTCTAAGCTGTGGAGATAGTTGTTTGTGTGACTTTGGCTACGCCGAAGGTTGTCTAGCTCCTCTAGGATGGTGTTCTGGTTGTATTGAATGTTAGTAATATAGGAAAAATTTTCATTGTGGTCTTCGTACTTGTGGTCCCAGAGAATGTCGATGTCAATTTGAATATGTCGCAGCTACTCAGTGATCGATTCCATAGAGGCAGGAGCTACTACGCAGCCTGGTAAGTTAATAGGTGAAAGCACCTAGACTTCCTTTTTTCTTGACTAGAAGAGGTAATGGAAGACGAGCAATGTCTTGGTACATGATGACCTACTTGGGCCTACTGCCCTGGTTGGCAAGGCATTTTGTTGAGCCCGGATTGTGGTGACTTGCAATAGGGGGAGCCCGCAGAGCAAATTGTCAAATAGCTACTAAGAAAACTATAAACACCCAAACCGTAGACCCACAGTCTCGAGAAAGGATGAGCCACAATCCCAATGATGCTATGAGGATGGTGAGAGAAGCTCCAAATTACCAAGGCCAAGTTCTGAAATGAAGAACCTTTGAGACACCACTAGATTGTTGCACATGAATAAGGCCCCCAACCCCAAAATCTCTCCAAGAAATTGTGAATTCCTTCGGGCCAAAGGTGAGACCCGATCTTTGAACATAAATTACCAAAAACCACATAAAAACCCACACACTTGTAAAAACCTACGGTGGTTTGTTCAAGAGGAAGAGGATCCAAGAGCTGACAGAGAGATGAAAAGCCCTTATTTCCACTAGAAGCGAGGGAGTAGGACCGAACCACGACTGTCTGCATACTGGGGTTCTAAAGGTAGACCAAGAGATTGATATCAAGCTAATTCAAGTTGCTGCAAGTGTCATCTACCTTCCTCACCTAAGGCCAGAGCCCCAGTGAGGGGCCATAGACATAGACCCAACCTCTATCCAACTCCTTTCCACCCAAACTCATTGCCCAAGATGTCGAATTGAGCCAAGATATGCACCTAGGTTCGCTTATATCCTCAGACTACTTGAGGAGTGACGTTCCTGTGGAGTAATGGTCAGGTCTTATCATCATCGCGGAGTTAATGGGTGTGTGGGGGAGAGGTAAGCCAAGATAGTTGGTCACGTCCTAGGTGTACCGTCACATTCACCCCCTCAAGGTAATATGGGATTTGTTATATAATATAGAAGAAGTTAAATATTTAATTAAATTAATTATTATATATAATTTGCCTAAAATGTAATTTTAAAAAAATATTAATATATTATATATATTATATATATATGTATAAAAACAATTTATTTATTTTTAATATTTTAATGTAATTCTGAAACCATTAAAAAATATTTGTTTATTAATTTTTAAAAATAATTTTTAAATATTTTTAAAATATTTTTAATATATATAATATATATATAATCAATTTAAATTTTCCATTAATTGAATTAATGGGAAAAATTCACCAATTCACCAAAATAAATTAAACACTAACATAAAAAAATTAATAATATTAATCGAATGTTATTAAATATGGAATTAAATCTATAATTTATATATATATATATATATATATATAAGCCAAATTTTAATAATTAATTATTTAAAAATTTTTTTTAATTGATATAAAAATATAGTCAAGATAGTCCAAGGGTTAGCTTCAGTTGGTCAAAAACTGTGTCTCCTAGGGAGGTCAACAAGCTCGATTTTGCTCGAATCACTTGGGGTTTAGGTTCTTGCCAGTAGCTGAGGGGTGGATTAACCCTAGATTTTTCTATGGACGAAGCGACTACTCACTAAACGCAAGGTGTTCGTGACCCACACACAACACAAAACACACACTATTATATATATTATATATATATATTATATAATATATATATATATATAATATATATATTGAATATTAGAATGAACTCTCATGAGATTCATACTAGAACAGTTCGTTGGGCCATTCCTAAAACACCATGGATGGAAAGGATTTGCCATCTCTATGAGAATATGAACATCCACGATGAAAATCACTTCCTCTTAGAGTTACCCCCATACAACCACATTAGTGACCCGCGTACAACCACATTAGATTTCATTTTCACAATCTTCGCTGCAATACTGACCTTTCTAGTCTTTTAGAATGTCAAAATTATAGTGAGCTCGGGAGGCTTCTCTCCAAGCTTTTTGAGGATAGGAAAAAAATCTTAAATCAAACTAAATAATTCATTTCTTTAGGTCCAATAAAGCAAAATTTGGTCTCAGTGCACGTTAACCACCACCATCATCATCATAAATTTCAATACTATTTGATTATTATATATATAAATAATTAATTAAACTAGTTTTTAATATATAAAAAATATTAAAACTCGTTTTACTATAGATTTTTTCAAAAATTTGAAAATAATTCACATATCAATTAACCTCTCATTCCCCCCACACAATATATATAGTTTCCCATATATATATATATATGTTTTTTTTAAGAGATAGTCAAGGTGGTTTGGATTTATAGTGATATCCTATCTAGCTTTGTTTAGTATTACAAACTATTATATAAAGCTAAAAAACAAATTTTTGTTCATAATAACATTATGTGATCCTCAGCAATAGCAATAATACTATAATATTATAGTATGTAAAATTTTATAGATTAAATATTGATATCACGTTTTACTTGTATTATTGTTATATAAAGTATGCTATACCTTCCCCACATTTATTTCATGAAAATCTATAAATTCAATTTCCATATTTAAGGAAAGGATGGAAGGATATTTAACCAGCAATGATGTCGGATGACTGGGAAGGATATTTAACCAACAATGACATCTGATGACTGTGTATCCCATTGTTGATTTTACTAATATGGCAATCCTGATCTGTATGTTTATATTTATATATAACCATAATAAGTCAAGACAGCTTGCAGTTTCAATAATGACTAATGACTGTCTATCCATCGCGGGGTATCTCATTGTATGTTTATATTTGTATCTAATTATCTCTAGCCCTTGAGACCCGTGATTCTTCTGTTGTGAAGCCAGATAAAAAATGGCAATGACTGCTATTATCCGTGAGGAGAGTCGTGGTAGGTGCTGGAGGCTCTCCCTTTTTTGATAGCAAAGACAACGATGTACGAAATTGGTTAGTCTAGATTAAGTTTTTGTAAGTTTACAATTTAAATTGGTAAAATTATTTCACTCGCACTTAGTTATAAATAAAATATTTTTATATAAAGTAAACATAATTTATAATATCAAATTTTAAAATGAAATAAAATAATTAGAAGTGAAAAAAGTATGTATAAAATATTAAACTTTATACATTTAAAGAATATTTCACTAGATCTAAATAAAGTATTTGAAGACCTAAAATATTTCGCCGAAAAATCTAAATAAACTATTTGAACATTTATGATGATTAATTTTTATGTTCATATCAACTTCATATAATATCTATATATGAAAGAAAATGTTAAAAGAAAATATTTTAAGTTGTATATAATGAAAAATATCAAATGTATTTAAAAACAAATAATTAAAAGTTGAAAAATAAAATAAAAAATATTAAGTACTTCTTAATAAGAATAATAAGGAGATGTCTAATTCATTCAATTCTTAATATAAAATTAATATGTGACATTTAAAAATATTCATAATAATAAACAAGTTTAATTTGGATTACTCATAAAATATTTTAATATCCAAGATCAAGTAATATTCATGTATACTTAAAAATATATTAATAACCAAAAAAAAATAATGTGAATAATGTAGTCTATAGATAAAATGTCTCAATGCACATGCTATGCAAAATATTTCAATGTCAAAGATGTATATATTATATATTGTTTATATTTTTTTTCTACATGTCCTATAAAGAAACAACAACAAATAAATTTTATGAGTAAAATGTTTGAAGTAGTCTCAATATTTTACATTTTGATCTTTACACACACACACACACACACACACACACACATATATATTCTCAATTTTCCCTGAAATCCAATAAAAAAATATTGGACTAAATTTAATATAGCATTCAAAAATACAATTTAAACAATGAAAAATTAGGCATTGTATATATGGAGAGAGAACCAAATTCATTGGGATCTATAAAAGAGTGAGAGAGATGCAATTTTTTTTTGAATTTTACATTTTAAAAGAGGTTTGCACTTGAAGAGATTTATCCCTCTTGCAACATGTTGAATTTGTAATTAATATAGATCTATACTAATATAATAAATTTTCATTCACAAAAATTGTGAGAACATCCTTCATATAATAAAATTTCATATTACAAACATACT
The DNA here is from genome assembly GCA_000404065.3 of Pinus taeda. Lineage (NCBI taxonomy): Eukaryota > Viridiplantae > Streptophyta > Pinopsida > Pinales > Pinaceae > Pinus > Pinus taeda. The sequence continues at coordinate 359,852 of APFE030204083.1, forward strand.
ACTCCTTTTTATTGTATAATTTGACAATCTGAAAGCATTTTGATTCGAATCAGCTATAACTTATGATAACCTTTAAAATCCAGATATTTAAGATCTTTGAGTTTTGGGATTTCATATGATCATGATTCTAAATGATGACATCCATTGAGATCCAAAAATCTGAGATTTTTGACATCCCTCATTTCACATGGAAATGATTTTAACCATTTACATCCTTTGAGGTGTAAAAATTGGTTGTTTGAAATATTGTCAATGCCTAAATGCACATCATCAATTTTAGTATAATTTAGACTAAGAAATTAAATTGTTGTTGTTGTTTTCTGGAAAGAAAAAACCAACAACTTTCTATATAATAAAAATATGTTTACATAAACATGCATATAGCATATGTGCTAGTATTATCCTCATTGCATATGTTTGATAACAAGATACACGACGCACAATGCCCTCAAAGAAACCCCATAGGGAGCATAAGATATAGTCCAATAAGGACCATCCACATATTATTCTAGCACTACCGAAAGATGCTTCAATCGACAAGATATTGATCCAGGTGGCTCCAGAAAGACACATAGGACAAAGATGGCTCAAAAATCAAAGTGTTTGAACCAAGACCGGATTGTAGGCCTCGTCATCCTGATCATGGAGGTGTGAACAACTTGTCAAACCGAGATCGTATGCGAAGGAGAGCTCTTTAAAGTTTGACATGACAGGGGAAAAGTGGGGCCAAAAGTGCGCCACATGGCGTCCCAGTAAGTAGGTGGGACCGACATGGCAGCCCATCAGCCATTGACACTTGACATTCTCTCTTTTGTTTCCTAAGCTTGGATAAGAGACAAAATCATAGAAAATGGTTAAGGAATAGCCATATAATGAAATGTGCCAATATAGCTATTAAAATAACTATATAAAAACAATAAAAACACATGGTTTCAGGATCGATAACAGCAAACCCCGTGGAACCCTTTAAAACAACCTTATTGCAATAAACACACATATATTTATATATGGGATTGGGATCAGCAGCAATAACCCCCGCCAAACCCTTCTCCACCTATCCCGCATATATGTCTGATGATATATCTATATATATGTTGTTTAAAACAATGTATTAAGGGATGGGCGTAGGCCATTAGTGGTGGACCCGACCCAAACCCCAACGGTCAACCATATATATATATATATATATATGCACCAATTTATATGTTATATGTTGCATAACATATATCGCCCCGACCCAAAATATATGTCACCCATATAATATCACCAATATGTATATCAGCGAAGCCCCGATGAAAGCACTGATAACAATGCCACGCTGATCGCTGATTGTAATATCACCGACATCTCGGGAATCGCACTAATAAATTCAACCAGCACCCATGTCAAACGCCAATACCAACTCCCGACCGCCGATTACAATACGCATCCAAAGGCGGACCCGATAGGGTCTGTAGTGCCAATTTAAATCTTTTGAAGTCTGGATTTAGGTTGGATTTATCAGTTTTTCAGTGTATTTGTCTGTTTAATAGAAAAAGGCATTCCTGTGATTTTGTTACACTAGTCAATCTTTCCATTCAAGAGCATTCTATTCTGAACAAAATCGGCCTCCAATTTTTAAGTGTGGCTTTGATCGAAACATGTTATAACACACAATGGTGATGGAGAGGTGAGGGGGAGCGCGAGAAGGCTATGTATCAGTGGGCGAGGGTAGTATAATAAAGAGCCCGAGAGACTGCGTGGAGAAGCTACGTGGAGAGAAGCTCGAGAGCCTAAGTACGTAAAGAAGCATGAAGCCAGAGCAACGCTTCAAGTCCACATAACCGCAGTGCTACAGAGGAGCATGGAAACGAGAGGGCGCTTGAAATTCTGATAGATCGTAGAGCTGTAGTGACATAAAACAAAGTGCTATAGCCAGCAAGCTATGGAGACGAGAGTCCAGAGCAGTTATTCTCCTTGAGATTGATTCTTCTAATCGATTCTTCTTCGTCTGTGGTTGATTCACCTTTTGATCAATTCTTCTTGATTGATTCTTCTTTGCTCAATTCTTCTTACAATCGATGATGTGAAATCGATATTCAGCAAGCTTCAGCCTTTTATTGAACAACTATCTATCAAATGTCCACTTTCTTGTGCATGTAGCTATCCTCATGAAGATTGATGCCTTGAAAGCAATGGCTCCAACAACTTCAGCCGTGTGACATCCACTTATTTAGATGGCCCGTGGTGTGAGGTATATGGTTATTGTCCATGTACTTCTTCTTTCACATTATGCTACATGGATCTTTGATGGATATTGATGCAGGATCTTCTTTATTACATGTTGTCATGATTCCTTGCTTCATGTCATGTGGAATATTTTATATGATGTACTTGCTATCATAACTCTTTATGTTATGCTTTGAGATCCCTTGTTGTATGTTGCTGGGATACTCTTGTTGTCATCAGGCATGTGTTTTTCTTTGACATCCCTTTCATGCCATGTTGGCAAGATCCACACCATGCTTGTTTTTGTGTCATACTGATAGGAGTATTTTGACTAAGAGTTCTGGTTGTGGAACATCTCTCGGATCCACCCCTGCCTGAGGGAATTCTTCCTTATATGATCAAGACGTCATCTCTGTGTACATCATCTTTATTGATAGCACTTAATGTAGTGGCCTACACCATCTTGACACCAGGGCCCGAAGACATAGTCCCTTTTGGACGAACTCTGTTATCAACGTCTTGTTATTTCATGTGTTGATGATTAATATGTTCATCTTCTTTACAGCATGCAGATGTATTCATTAATGTCCCTTTAAAAGCAATTTTAACGCATCATGAAAGTAAAAGGTCTTGGACGGGTCCTTCTTCACACCCAGACTTGGATGAAGTGGTATCAGAGCGATCTTTACGTTGATGTGAATTGCAGTGTGAACAATGATAGAGATGAAGGACTAATGTACATGATGATACTTAACATTTCCAAGAAAGTGGAAATTTTGTATGAATCTCTATACAAAGAAACAGAGGAAAATGAGTGGTTACAGCTTCAGTTGAAAGCCACTGAAGAGGCCATCGAGGAACTAAAGAAAAACAAACATAATCTTCAATCAGAGAATGATGAATTGAAGATGCGCTTACATGAAGAGAAAGAGGAGAAACAAAGTTTACTACTACAACTACAAGCAAAGGGTGAGGCCTTCGAAAAACTGCAACGAGACCCATGTGAGGTAAAAAGTAGTTCTCCATATTCATGTATGTTTCCTGATGATGGTTTCACTATGTTTAGAAATCACACCATAGGAATTGGCTCCAAACTGTTGAAGATAATGGGGTATGAAGGAAAAGGCTTAGGTGTTAATGGCCAAGGCATTGTCAACCCCATCAAAGTAGAGGAATTACCCCATCAGGAAAGACTTGGGTATGTCAGGAAAGAAGTTGAGGAATGCACGGAGACAGTTAGTGAACCACCAATGATGGATGATGAGCAGCCCTCATCAGTTCTTTCAAAATTGAGAGAAGGTAAAAGATGTTGATTCCCTTTCGGTTTCATCTTCTCATAGTATGATGTTTGTTGGAGACTTGGAGATCCCAATTACAGGGACAAACATGAGACTCCTTACAAAGACAAGGCACAAGGAGAAAGAACTTGGTGCTAATAACCAAGGCGTCACTCAACCTTTGGAGGTTGTGCATGAGCATCGATTTGCAGGCTCGAGATAGACTAAAGGAGAATGCTCAAAGGTGTTAGATTGTCTGAGACATCATCAAGGAAAGAGAATAATGGGAAAACATCCCCATCATCCCATGGCAGTTTCCATTGTAGGGAGAGAGCTGAGGCAAGCTCTCATCACCATACTGATGCCAAAAAAACAAAGGAAGGTATAACCATTTTCGATCTTCGAATGTTCCTTCTGATCATGTTGTTAATAATGAATGAAGACTAAGGCATCTAAAAACATGTACATTTTGTGGTTTACCTAACCATACTTTTTCCAAGTGTTGGAAAAGAATGGTAGCACTCATGAGGTGTGAAAGACCCTCTCAACAGCATGAAAAGAAACAGGTTAAGAAAATATGGAGGAAAAAATCTTGATGCAGTCATTGCGACAAAAATGGCCATCAAAGGGCTACTTACTGGAAGCTCCATCCAGAACAGTGACTTAAATACAAAGCGTTGGTGCATGAACCAGGAAGAGTAGTTGTTCGACAAGCAAAACCACCTCAAGGAGGTGACCCATTCACATTGATAAGTGAAAAGTGGTTTTTTTGACATGATGTCGTTTCATGGTCATTCTTTCTAAATCATTTGTTGCATTTTTAAAGTTTCAAAGTGATGATGTGTTTTACATCACTTGGTCAGCAACAATGATGTCTGATCATGTTTTGAGTTGTATTTTGAGTTGCATGTTAAAACTCTGAAAGTGATGTTATGTTTAGAACTTTGAAAGTGATGTTATGTTTCTGTCAGTTGTCAAAACAGTAGTGTTTGGCCTTATGAATGTAAATTATGTGTTGTAGTGATGATGTCTTTTCCATGACTTTTTGAAGCAACCATGATAGTTTGGCCTGGTTGTCATAGCTGGGGTGTTACATCCATCTTGTTGTAAACTGGATCACCGAGTATGTGTCATAAACTCATGGAAAATATGGGACATTTGGGTCTTTGGTTGGTCTTATCATTCAAGCATGTAATTGCAAACAATGTACTATAGGTTGCAAAATTAACAGGTGTCGGCTCCTTGCTTAAGGCTCTGAAGAACAAACGTGAAGGAGATGGTAGCGAGACCTTTTAAGGACATTTGTGATGCAGACAGGGGATAGAGAAATATGTAGATTATTTTCCATGCTTTTGGAGGACCAAAAGCTCCTTAGTGGGGAGGATTGATCTAGGTGGCTCCAGAAAGACACACAGGACAGAGATGGCTCAAAAATCAAAGTGTTTGAACCAAGAACAGATTGTATACCTCGTCGTCCTGATCGTGGAGGTGTGAATGGCTCGTCAAACTGAGCTCATATGCGAAAGATAGAGATATTCAAAGTTTGAAATGATAGGGGAAAAGTGGGGCCCACAGTGTGCAACATGGCATCCCAGTAAGCAAGTGGGACCCAAATGGCAGCCCATCAGCCATTGACACTTGGCATTCTCTTATTTGTCTCCTAAACTTGCATAAGAGACAAAATCATAGAAAATGGTTAATGCATAGCCATATAATGAAATGTGTCAATATAGTTATTAAAATAACTATATAAAAACAATAAAAACACATGGTTTCAGGATTGGTGGCAACAAACCCCGCCGAACACTTTAAAACACCCTTATCGCAAAAAACACACATATATTTATATATGGGATCGGGATCAATGGAAATAACCCCCGCCGAACCCTTCTCGACATATCCTGCATATATGTCCAACCATATATCTATATATATGTTGTTTAAAACAATGTATTAAGGGGCAGGCATGGGCCATCGACGGTGGACCCGCCCCAAACCCCAACGGTCAGCCATATATATATATGGGCCAATTTATATGTTATATGCTGCATAAGATATATCACCCTGACGCGGAATATATGCTGCCCATATAATATCACTGATATGTATATCGGCAAAGCCAATAAAAACGCCGATAACAACGCCGCACCGATCAACGATTGTAATATCGCTGACATCCTGGGAATCACACCGATAAACACAACCACTGCCCATGTGAAACACCGATACCAACTGTCGTCTGCTGATTGTGATAAGAATCCAAAGTTAGACTCGATAAGGTCTATAGGGCCAATTTAAATGTTTTGAAGTCTGGATTTTGGTCGGATTTATTAGTTTTTCAATGTATTTGTCTGTTTAACAGAGAAAAGGCACTCCTATGATTTTGTTACACCGGCTGATCTTTCCATAAAACATCATTCTATTCTGAACAAAACCGGACTCTGATTTTTAAGTGCGGCTTTGATCGAAACATGTTATAACACACGATGGTGACAGAGAGTCGAGGGGGAGTGCAGGAAGGCTATGTATCAATGGTTGAGGGTAGTATAATAGAGAGATCGAGAGACTGCATGGAGAGGCTACGTGGAGAGAAGCCTGAGAGCCTAAGTATGTAGAGAAGCACGAAGCCAGAGAAAAGCTTCAAGTCCACAGAGCTGTAATGCTACAGAGAAGCATGGAAGCTAGAGGGCACTTGAGATTTTGACAGATCGCAGAGCTACAGTGACATAAGCCAGAGCGCTACAGAGCCAAATAGCCAGCAAGCTACATAGCCAAGAGTCCAACACAGTTATTGTCCTTGAGATCGATTCCTCTTCTTTTTTGATCGATTCTTCTTCGTGTGTGGTTGATTCATCTTTTGATCAATTATTTTTGATTGATTCCTTTTTTATTCATTCTTCTTGCAATCAATGCTATGAAATCGATATTCAACAAGCTTCAGCCTTTTATTGAACAACTATGTGTCAGATGTCCACCTTCATGTGCAAGCAGCCATCTTCATGAAGATCGATGCCTTGAGAACAATGGTTTGAGCAACTTCAGTCGTGTGACATCCACTTCTTCAGATGGCTCGTGGTGTGAGGTATACGGTTATTGTCCATGTACTTCTTTTACATTATGCTGCATGGATCCTTGATTTATATTGATGCAGGATCTTCTTTATTACATGTTGTCATGATTCCTTGTTTCATATTATGAAAAATCTTTTATATGATCTACTTGCTATCATAAATATTTATGTTATGCTTCCAGATCCCTTGTTGTATGTTGCTAGGATACTCTTGTTGTCATCATGAATGTGTTTTTCTTAGACATCCATTTTGTGCCATGTTGGCGGGATGTGCACCATGCTTGTTTTTGTGTCATACTGATAGGAGTCTTTTGACTAAGAGTTCCAGCTGTGGAACAACTTTTAGAGCCACTCCTGCGTGAGGGCATTCTTCCTTGTATGATCAAGACATCATCTTTATTGACAACACTTAATGCAGTGGCCTACACCATCTTGACACCGGGGCCTGGAGACGTAGTCCCTCCTGGACGAACTCTGTTATCAACGTCTTGTTATTTCATGTGTTGATGACTCATATGTTCCTCTTCTTTACAGAATGCAGATGTATTCATTAATTTTCCCTTAAAAGCAATTTTAACACATCACGAAAGTAAAAGGTCTTGGAAGGGTCCTTCTTCACACCCAGACCTGGATCAGATATGTAAAATGAGATTCAATGTATAAGACCCTAGGGTCAATAAGAACCATGCCACATCACAGAATGATCCAAAAAAATTAGGCATGCAGGCCTGACCAAATAGAACCCTAAGGCAAGCCCATAGAAATCTGAAGTGAGAATTGTAAACGACACAAAAAACTGACTGGCTAAGAAATACAAAATGTTTCAAACCCCAACAACCAACACAAGAGGTAGAACTAGGGATAATTCCCCCATAAAATATCTTTTAGGATCAGTGCCGACCATAGAGTTATGATAACAAAAAGTAGGTTAAAATACCTTACAAATCCCATGGCCATGGCCCAACAGTCATATCAACGAACCTTAACCGAGGAAATATACAACGAAAAAGACTGGAAATCGAGTGGAAATGACCCTGAGCAGTAGAAGAAACAATGAGAAAAACAACAGCAAAGTCCTGATCCCTGACGTGAACAAATCATCCACATGGTGATGTCAATGATGGTTGCAAATGAGGGGGCCATAGTCGATAAAGGTGGGCCAAGAGGCACGAACAAGAGAGTCGAGCAAACAAGGTTCAGTGTACGACCCTCCCATCTACAATGGTGACAATTGGAAACATGGTGACATTAACCCCGAATAACATAAGGCACAGTGAGAAAATCTATAATGAAGTCCTAAATGCTGACACAAACAGAGCTTTTGTATGGAGGTGAAAATGAAAACAAAAAAGGAAAGGGGTGTAGCTGAGAAAAGTGGGCCAAGAGGACTGAGCAAGATAGGGTTCACCGCTTGACCTTGCGTCCCTCAAAATTTTCTCTCTACAAATTGCACCCATGGTGGTTATCCCTTACTCATTTTCCTTAGAAATTAGAAAATGCAAGGACAAGAATTCAAGTTGTTTCAATTGGCACAACAATCTTGACAATAATTGTAGCCTTGTGTCACCTAAATCCAACACCTTAAGAGACACGAGGTTAAGGAAGAATGCTTCCATAATCACTTCCAATTCAAATTTGAGTACCAAAGTTAAAGTCCCCAGTTTTGGATACCTCAACTCCTTTGTTCGCAAAGATGTAGTATCACTACCAAAAAGGGAGAGCAACCTGCAATTATCGCAACATAAGGAGCTCACGTCTAAATGTGCTAGAGACATTATGGCACAAGTAAAATATACAAATACAAATATACATACAATTTATAATCACGAAAATATGCATACATAAATATAAATATAATTATAAAAATATTATATTAAAAATAAAATATAAATATATTAAAAAATTATTATATTAATAAATAAAATTAAAATATATAAATACGTATAATACATATATTATATATATATATATATATATATAATATATATATATATATATATATATATATATATATATATATTATATATATATATTCCTTATAATAATATATTACATATAGCCCAAGGATATCCACCATGATCAAAAAAATTTAAATTCGATATTTTGCACCAAAAAATGCTTTAATATAAATTTTATATAGTAAGATACAAAATATTAATAATGCTTGGTTTAAATATGTTATTGAGAGAATGTAGAGATATTAGAGTTAAACAAAATCAAAGCAGACATAATAAATTTAGCAAAACTCAAGAAAGTATGGAGATTAATGTTGGTTTTCTATGTTGAAAGCATGCTTTAAACCATTGGTAAGAGAATGTTGTTTTTGACGACCCCCTTTTTGACAATTATGGTGGGGTTGGCCATGCTGTTTGGAAGAGAATTCATCATAGTGTTCACCTAAAGAGCCTATTTCCTAGCATGTAAGATTATTAATTTGATGTTCTAGTGCATTGAGATGATCCATTTGTGCTTTTAGAATGTAAGTGTATTAAATTGTTGTTCTAATGTATCTAAATGACTCATTTTTGAAATTAGAGAAAACTTAGTAGCCTTTGGCAATATAAAGAGAAATAAATGACCAAAATCTCCCACATAAAGACACATGTAAGGAACATATATATTGATGCTCTCTTTGACTCAAGATCACAGGCGAATCTCATTCTAGCAAAGCTAGTGAATGAATTTGCATTGGAAGTTTGTGATCATGCAAGCTTATACTCATTAGGATTGGTAAATAAGGATGCATAGTTAAATATAATAGAACATTGCAAAATTAGATTAGCTATCAATGATGATTTTATTGATGAAGTAGAATTAGATGTAGTTCCCCTTGATGTATGTGGAGTGGTGTTTGGAAGTCCCTACATGTACATGTGATATGAAATATTCATGTGCAGAGCCAAACAATACCAACTCATCAATGATGGAAAATCAGTCACCATCAATTTTCACAAAGGGAAGCTAAAAATTTCATTGGTATCTGCCAGCGAAGTTAAGAAAATGATCAATTCTAACATGAAGTTTGTTTTATTATTTTTAAGAGAGAATAATCATGTAGAATAGTTGGCAAGAGAAAAGGCATCCCTTGATGGGTTTACTACGAAACATAAAAAACAACTATAAGATTTTCTATAGGCTTACAAGGATGTGTTTTAGGAGCCTAAAGGGATACCACCCAAGAGGGAAGTGGAGCACGAGAACCAAATATTTCAGGACTCCCATCCTAAGCATTAGGTTGTACATTTAGTCTATTATAGAAGGAAGTGAGGTGAAAAAATAGTTGGAACAACTTCTATAACATGGTGTCAATTGACTGAGTACAAACTTGTGGGTCAACCATCATCATAGTGCCAAAAAGAATGGGCCTTGGAGGATGTGTATTAATGACATGGCACTGAAAAAAATCACACTCAAGAAAAGGTACCCCCTACCCAAGATTGATGATTTGTTGAATTAGTTGCAGCAAGTGAAATAATTCACCAAGTTGGACTTAAAGTCTAGATATCACTAGTTTAGTGTCAGTGAATAAGATACTTGGAATATCGCCTTCAAAACTAGGCAGGGTTTTTACGAGTGGGTAGTCAAGACATTTGGCTTATGCAATGTACCAACTATGTTTACGAGATTAATGAATGATATGTTGCACCATTTTATAAATTATTTTTTTATTTTATATTTAGATGATATACTGGTATATAGTGTTACCTAGGAGGAGCACATATCACATTTGACATAGGTGCTATAGACATTAAGGAAGCACCAATTGCTAGGTAATCTCAAGAAGTGTGAATTTTCATAGTAGTCTTTGGTGTATCTAGGGTATGTGATAGGTGGAGAAGAGATAAAGATAGATCTTGCCAAGATGGAGGCCATCGTGAAATGGTGGGTGCCTACTAATGTTTCTGAGGTTAGGAGTTTTGTTGGGCTGACACAATACTTAAGGAAATTTAGAGCCTCATTTTTAGTGTAGAAACATCACTCCATTACATAACAACAAGTGACGAGAGTTTCAAGTGGGGAAAGGGTCAAAAAGGGACCTTTAATGAGTTAAAGAAGAAGATAAGTCAAGCACAAGATCTTGCACTACCAAACTTGGATAAGACCTTTCAAGTGGAGATAGATGCAAGTGAGTATGCTATGGGAGCGGTCTTGATGTGGGGAGAAAGGCTTGTATGCTACATGCTACCATTCTAAATTATTTCATGGGGAAGTTGTTAACTACCCTACCTATGAAAAGGAGGTTTATGCTCTGGTGAAATTTATGAATAAGTGGAAGCATTATCTAATGGGAAAGGAGACATTAATCAACATATATCACCAACCACTATATTGCTTGTTGGCCCAAAGTAAGCTATAGATGACAAAATATATAGTTTTGCAGAATAGGTTTAGAACTACAAGATAGGGACAAAATGAACTTTGACAGATTGGGTTCAGAGGATAACTTCTAGGCAAAGCTAAATGGCACACCCAAGAGAAGGTGGAGGAAAATTTTCCTCACCTCATTTAGTGGAAGCATTTTAGGACCAAAAGCCTCCAAAAATGGGGAGTGATCTGTATTTGATAACTATATTTTTTTTCATCCATCTTAATTCTTTTAGGGCCGAAAAAGTGGAGGAATCAACTCACATGACCATTTTTATCGGTGAGACCGTCTAGGAGAATTTTGAGGCATCAAACAGTGCTTTTTAGTAGGTAAAAAAATGTCACTTTAGTGACACTTTTTTCTCGTATTGTACACACATACATTTCCAACAGTGCAAAAATCGCCTTAGTTGGAGTCCATATGGAAAAGTTATGCCACTTAGAAGTTGACCTTCCTGTTTTGGCCACCATAATTTGAGGGGATGCCATGCCAACCCCATTATTCATGGAAAATGGACTAGCCATGTGATCCTAATGAAAAATACTCTAGAATAGTCTATATTGTAACTTTGGTTAAGAGCAAAGGGACTCAAACCTAATCCATATGGGGCTTCACTCAATGAACCTCTCACATATAACTTGCATGTGTGGTATACTAAACAGTACCGTTAATTTGACTACCTATTGGGAAATGCCTCTAAAAATCATATTATCTAACCCCCTACCAATATTAACCCAATACACCTTCCCAATTTTAAGAACCCCTACTTTTAATAGATATTGTAGGTATCCATTTTTTTAGTAACATTTTTATACCCATTTATATTTTTTTATTAACTTTGAGCTCCTTTTTTATACCTGCCAATATAAAAACCCTTTACCCCCTATTATATGCTCAATATATTATGTCATTGCTTCTTCAATATATATCCCCCAATATGAACATACATGGTATGGATTGCTCCCCTAGTGAAGCCCCAGAGATCTAACAACTAGTTGGCTATCAGGTTGTGTTATAAATGGGCTGCTAGGAGGAAAAATGGTTCTATTCTTTTCGAGTGCATTTTTTTCCATAGATAAACAAAGTAACTAAGAGGGATAGGGAGAGAGAACACATAAAATATTTTCACACTGTGGTAGCCCACAAGCCACATGCCTTACTTCCTTGTACTTGTATCCATTTTCTATTGAAATAAAGAGAGAAAAGTTACCTCACCTTCCAACTCGGTTTTCTCTCGAAAGGGTTTCCCAAGATATATATTATTTCGATCATAGCTTTCGAGTTTTCATTTCATCGTTCTCTATTTTTTGCATAATTATAATTTGCATGCATACACAAGAATCAATATTTTACAAATACATAAATGTAAAGAGAAATAAACCCTCATGGTGTAGATTTCGTATTTTTTAGTACAATTTATCAGATATGTTGTGATGAGCTCTCCATTAGAATGCCCATAACAATTTACAAATCACATATACAACAATAGGGAATAAAAGTGGATAATGATGAAGAAAATAAAAAGGATGAAGCGATAGAAGATGGACAAAAAAAGAAACAGAAGCATGGTTAACGAAGAAGAAGAAAACAAAGTGAATTATAAATAAAAGTATTTAGTTTGTGGGTTTGAGAGGTATATTAAATAAATCCTTGAAGGACTACATCCCTAAGAAATAGTCCTTTGATAAATTCATTTAATAATGATATTGGTTAGAGATTGAAAACTTTTGAAATTATGTGTACGTGAGTCAATAAAGTTCATGCCAAAAAACCACTAATGTAAAATATTTTTCATCATGTATTATTGTTTTCATTAGAAATATTTTTCTATATGTTTTTCTGATTTCTTTACATTAACATTTTCAGCTCAGGCTGGCTAGGACTTGTGTTCATCGAGACCTGCCTCAAACCACTAGGCTTTCTCCATTTCAAATTTAGAACAAGGATTGTATTGTGAGCTCGTCTTCGACTAGAAAACAGTGCTAACCTGTTCTCTAGGTTTATGGTTATTATTACCTTACAATTATGTTGTTTATGCTCTTGCGATTAACCAACCCCTCGACTATTTTCACACTAGGTTTAAATTTGCTCCTTCATAATATTCCCGTGTAAGTTACAAGTACCTTTCTAAAAGAAAATTAGAACATGCCACAATTATCTGTTTCAAAAAATATAAACTTTCAAACGTGAACTATAAACTCAAAACAGGAACTCTAGCAAAAAAACCCCAAAAAAACATGAAAAACAGTGCTAAAAATGAAAAGTGTGTATACAGGAATGATGTGCTTTTTTAAGGTTAATTTTCAACATATTTAAAAAATGGCAGTAAAACCAAATGTTTTTGTGCAAAAAACAATTGCTTTTTAGGAAAAAACACTAATGCTTTTGGTAGAATAACATTTTTCTTTCCGAGGTATAATTTCAATATTTTTTAGTAATGACGATAAATATAAAATAATGGGATCCAAAACACATTAAAATTCCATCAGTTTTTATCCAGGTTATTAAACATATAATAAAATGACACCAAATATCGCTAAAATTCTAATTTTTTCCAACCATAACATTAAAGACAAAAAAAATTGGAAAATTTTCAACCATAGAATTAAAAAACTCTAAGTTTTCAACACATTTAAACCATGACATTATGAAAAAATTAAATAAAATGTCAATACTTGTAGATTGAATGAAACATAAATTATATCTCTAAGTTATTGTTGCATTATAGATATTCTAAACAATAAAAATCATCATAATTAAAACATATAATCCAAGAAACATAAAAATGACTCCTAACTTCATTTAACACCATATTGAAATCAAAATTTTTATTTCAAGATACAATGCAAATATCAGTTATATAAACTATCTCAAACAATTATTCAAATTCACTCATATTTTCTTGCACACCATCAAAATTCACATCTTCAAATGAATGACTGGATGCAGATGAAGATGTTCTATATTATTCTCTTTCATCAACTAGTGCCCCATCTGAGTCCACATGCATGCCTACCATTTCAAGTTTCAAAATTCCTCTGGATCTATGACTGGTTCCAGTAGACTACCATCTCAACATTGTTGCTTCTGGTAACAGCCTCTTCAGAATCTTTATTGTCTTGAAGTGAAGAGTTCCTTTATTTGTCAAATTGAAGTCATAAACAAGTATGCCAACATGCTCCAATTTGAAGAGGTTTGTGTGGCAACGATCTATATTTGTACCCTCTCTTTTTCTCTTTCCACCAATTATTTTATCAACTACCATCAATGGCTTGCACACACCATTGAATGGGTGTGTATTTGTGGCATACTAATGTACTTCAACACCTACAACATATTCATTTTTTGTAATGACCTTTATAACCTTAGCAACCCATAATGGATAGCCCTTGAGATCTCCATTTTCTAGCACTGTGATCATGCAACCCTCCTTAATATCCTGTACTGAACCCCTGTAAAGGGCTTCTATGGATTCATGTTGTGAACAAGATCTTCTCGAACCAATATACATTTCTCTTTCCTCTACCTGTGAAGAATTAATAATACCTTGAGATTGTTGTTTTTCAAGAATGTTTCTTTCCTTGTGTTCATTTGACACATTTTGTGGCCAAATAAATGGAGTTTTCAAAGGTATATCTTCATTTGTTGTTCTTGAAATGATATCACTTTGATTATTGAAAAAATACTCCCAGCAATCTGAATCAACAGTATCAAAGTACTCATATGTATATCCAATATATTTTTTCATTTCTTCTAGGCAATCAAAATAATTTATATCTCTATTTTTCCTACATGAATTATGAAATTTAGCAACAGATTGTAATAACAATATATTTGACGCAAATATTGGATGATCTGGAATGAACTTTAAAAATGCCAAACCTCATGACGACGTTCATTCTGTAGTAGTTGAATACTTGTTGCCCCATATTAGTGTTTTCCCGTCAATTTTTTTTATGTGAAATTGATGTCATTAAGTTGTTCAATGCATTTCTCGTCACCATGTGATCCTAGAATAACCCTTCGCATGTCAACAGTTTCTTCCAACACATCAAAAACAAGTTCTAACATATATGATTTCTTAATATATTCAATTAATGATGGTAAGCTCCCAACTTCCTTTCTCCTCAATGTGACTGAAAAATGACTGAACATCTTATCAATATGGTCATGAGTGTGCCCAACAAGAAAGAAACTAACCTTTACCTTCTGAAAAATTCTCAATTCAACAGGCATGCTTAGATATCGAAAAACAATCTGATTTTTGTTTTCACGGCAACTGTTGTCCAATTGTAGATACAAAACTTCAGGAAGATTATCAGACCAATGAGAAAGCACATCATGAATTATGGTTATTGTCATATTTGCATCATTATGAATATCTGGAGCTGTGAAGTATTCCCTTGGAAACATCTTCCCATTGAATACCATACAATCGACCAAGTGATACTGAATTAAATTTTCCTCTTGTAAATTTTTTGGTGTGCGAACAAAATGTGGTAGAAGTGTTTTGTTTTAGTCCATACCATCAATTATTAAACCCAAATATTTATTTGGATTATCATAACACTTTTTTCGATGCTTGTACAACTTTTTCCTTTCACTTGTTTGTTGTTCCCGATGCTCTTGAAGTTCTTAGACAATGAAATCTACACAACATAAAAAAAAGTCATTAATAAATATTTTTTCATAGTTGATGACTATACAATTTTAAAAATTAATGTTATGAATGCTTACCTCTATCTACCCCTTCACATTTATCCCTTTTCGATTGAAGAGAAGCACATGTACTGCGAGTCCCCATAATTATCTTCTTACGAATACAAACATTGTTGAATTCCTTCTTCCATATCTTCACAAAATATTGATATGTAATAAATCAACAATTTCATTCAACACCTGCATTTTTTTGTATATGTTGTAGATTTCTCATCTTGAGAAATTATCTAGAATATGTATTGTCTCTCTATTTTTCATACACTCTCCATGCTTTGAAAATAAGTCTTTGATCCATGACATTGCAGTATTTGATAATGGCCCAAACTGTCGCTTATGATGTACTTCTGAACAAAATGTGGGATCCTCTTCCAAATTTTCTTGGATTCTTGACAGAAAAAAATTACACATTAAATGAAACATTTTGAAAGCCTTTCTACAAATAAATAAAGACCCAATATGATATTCGTTACTTGACAATGTAGATTGCATGCACCGCACTAAATTCGATTTCTGCATGCTTTTATTGATTGACAAATATCTCTTCCTTTTCTCCAGTGAAAACTTGAAATCCATATGTTTCAAGCAATCCTTTTGAGAACATTCACTTCAAATGATAGAACTTCTTCTCGTGATATATTCTTCTCTACCCATTGTATCACTAGAACATCTTGGATTGATATGAAAAGGTCTGCTACTACTCCTCGATACAATATTTGTTGGAAGCATATCCATCATTGGAGCATCATTTGTATAATAATTTTCATCATTTTTATGAGGAATATTATCCTCACTATGATCATATGTGCTTTTTAAACACTGACTTGGAGGATATTCTTCATCTTTCCCTTCTTCAGTGCTACCCTCATAGTCCTTAGAATTATGACTAAATGGAAAATTTGACTCGATGTTTATTGGATATTCTTCATCATGTGCGTTGTTAGTGCTACTCTCATAGTTCATAATATTAGGACTACATGGAAAATGTGACGCTTTACTTACTGGAAATTCTTCATCCTACCCTTCATCACTGTTTCTCTCATATACCTTAGGGTTAGTACTAAGCACTTCATCGTGCCCTTCATTACTGTTGCTCTCATATTCCTTAGGATTAGGACTAAGTGCTTCATCCTGCCCTTCATCACTACTACTCTCATACTCCATAGGGTTAGGACTAGGTGGAAAGTATGACTCTCGATTTATTGGAAATTATTCATCGCGACATTCATCACTATTGCTCTCATAATCCATAGTATCAAGACTAAGTGGAAATAGTCACTCTCTATTCATTTGAAATTCTTCATCATGCTCTTCATCATTGCTACTTTCATAGTCCATAGGATTATGACTAAGTGGAAACCACGACACTTTAATTATTTGAAATTATTCATCATTGTTGCTCTCTGTTGGTCGATAAAAGGTTCCTTTTCAAACTCCTACTTATCCTCACATTAATTATCAATCCGGGCAAGTTTTCTTATTTCAAGAGTGTACACAGTATGTGGCAGCTATTTAACTCAGAGAGTAATGCTTCTAAATTGTAGTATAGATCTTTTAAATGCAAGTGTAAACAGATGCATTTAGTAAATTCCAATTGAAATTAAACAAAACTCAATCCTTTAACTAAATCAAATCTTACATTTATCAAAGTAACAACAACATCATTTGAGAGTACAATAGTGATAAATCATCCCTCTTTAACTGATTTAATCTAAGTCAAACCCAATCCTCAATAATTAATCTAAAAAACAAATGAATATCAATCTGAGAGCTTCAACAACAATAGTTAATGCTCTTTACAGTTGATTATTTCAAGCAGAATATTAATCTAAGAAACTTTATTTGAAATGAAAGCAATTTAAATCAATGACAATCCTACAATCTATATAAAATAAACAGATTCTGTCAATACTAGAAAAAATTAAACAGTGCAGCGATAAAATCACAGAAAGCAAGAATACTATCAAACCATCACACTTGCGAGAATTGGAAATGTATGACTCAGGAAGAGCAGTTGAATCCACTAGTGGCTGGGTCCTTAGCCACCAGCAAAACACTGCTAGGTTACTTCAGGAAACATGAGGGAACAACAACCTTACTTATATACTAATCATCAAACTAAATGAGCATTACAATATTTTCATGTTTTTCTCTACAGCGAGAGTCTATGAATACAATTACAATTACAATAATATAGAAACTCCTCCCCCTTCTTTTTACAAAAACATCTCTTTTATAATCAGAAAGGGTATAAATATAAGTGATAAATGTGATCCCTTAGGATCTCTTGATCATGAGGGATTCCCAACAGTTTTCCATCTTCAGACATTATTTCCCTTCTTGCACTGATCCTGTTGATTTTCTTTTGGACGTATGCAACCTCCACGTTCCTTCCTTAGCCTGTCGATGTTTGTTGTTTCTTCACAGGGAACAACATTTCTCCCTTTCATTGTTTTCCTATAGAAATGAAGGTAATAATTAGCCAAAGCGTAACTACAAATAATTTATGTATTTCTTACCATAATTTCTTAATAGATTAACGCATTGGGATATAGAAAGGATAAGAATAAAGGAAAAGGATAATAAGTTAATTGTAAATGCATACCTTTTCCATGACCCAACATACTCCCCTACTTACCCTTTTTCATGTCCTCATTAAAACCGTGTAGTTCGTATGCAGAGCAGTCAAGGAGTATGCTGGAGAAGGAATGTCGGAAAGTGGTCTCAAACCATGATTCTTGCCCAAGAGCTCAAAGATGTGCCCTGTCTATCCTTCAGGCAGTTCATATATAGCCTTGTAACCCTCACCATGATACCAAATAATAGGGCTCTGGAACTGACAGCCTAGCCAATAAGGACCTTCCCTTAACATGAGATTAATATAAGTGACAAAGCGTTCTCCAGCCAATTTAAAATTTTTATAATTAAATGAATCTCTATTCTATACATTGTTATTGGGAACTATCCATATGAAATTGGTTGCGAATAAGGAGCTTTCCTGAATGGAGAGGAAGTACTCTACTCCCTTTTGGACAATTTCTTTCTGAATAGGCCCCATAATTTTGATTACTCCTTCCCTCTTCATCAAAATTTTGTGATTGGCCAGCATTTGTAACGAGTGTTTTGGTTCACCTCTAACCCAAAGGTCCAGTCCATTTTCCTGCATCTGGAACATGTTATGATCCTTGAACCATTTTAGTTGGCTAACAACGAATGAAATAAAATCTTGAAATTGCACATCCCCCACAAAACGACTGGGGTTCTTTTCAGTTTCTTCCTCTAATACAAAGTTGTGTAAATAAAATTCACACAGCAACCTCTAAACTTTTACCTCATGATGTTTGCAATAGTTTATGAAATCTTCAATCGTTTTTAATTCTATAGGTTTTCCAGCCGTGACGGCTTTGATTTTCAGCTGCAAGTATCCTTCTAGCAAAAATAAGTCATAATTGTTGGCAGGGGATCTGCATTCCAAGGCATCAGTGTACAGTGAGCAAATAGTATCCATTTGACTCATGACCTTCTCTAATCTAAGCTTCATTTTCTCAATTCTCTCCTCTGTCTTTCGGTATTTACCGAAGGTCTCACTTTCTGATTTTTTAATGTCCTGAAGTTGCTTTTGTAATTCCTGGTATTTTCGCTGGGAGACAGTTTCCAGCTCAGGCTGTTCTATGGTAAGCCAAACATTGGCTAAATATTCTCGAAGATTCACTATACTGGGGTAGCTACTCGTTATGATATCTTAGGCTTGGGTATTTGTCTATGTACTCCTACTGTGAGAATGGATGCCTATTGTTTGCATTTCCCTGTTGTGGGAGGCCCAAGCATGTGCCTGGGTAGCTATGTTGTAGGAGGGTATCATCTCTGTCTGAATGGCTAAGTCTGAGAGAGTATAACATTTGTTTGGGTAGCTGCTTCTGCCAAAATTGCATGTTGTTCCCTAAAACTTTCAGTGAGTATGGGCTTAGTTTGAGTCCCCATAGCTTCTGTTTTAGGTAATTTAGTTTGGATGGTTATGTTTATTATTTCCGGGGTTTTCTTTGGAACCTTCCCCGCTACTAACTTTCTTATTTTTCACCTGACCCTTTTTACTAATTTCCACAGCCTCTGCTATTCCTTCCTAAGCTTTTTAATTTTGTTTTTTTATTTCTAGGAGGAACGATTGTTCTGCTGAAAGCCTCTGCTCCTAATGAGCTCAGTTGATCATCTTGGTTTTGTTCTTCAAGAACTATGTCCACTCACTGGTTCATTTCTGTTTCTCTTGTTTGGCCTACATTCTATGCAACTAGGCCTTCCTGACTGGGTTCTTCTGGAGGCATATCACCAAGTTGGTTTACGTCTTCTTCAGTGGTCTCTGCCCTTGTTTCTGTTTCACAGCTTATGTTTTCTGATATAATTCCATCATGGCCAGAGTTCTCTACAGATTGGGTTTCTCTAATGTTCAAATTGAGCGGGCTTTTGGGTTGTATGAAGTCATTCATATTGGCCAAAATCTAGGCCAATTTGACATCATGCAGTAAATCACCTGGGGTGCTTGATGTTCAGGGGATTTCTGATTCATCTCTTTCTTCTTCTTCAGAATCCCTCGATTCTTCCTCATGGTCCGACTCAGGGTTCTCCTGGCCTTCTATCTATAATTGTTGTTCACTTCCTGGGCTAGGCAATTCTATGGGCTGGTTGATACTTCCCTGGGGGTTTTTAGATACTTCTACATTTGTCCTCACCCTAGCAAAATGTCTGTGCTTTTGAGGAGTGGTTGTTGTAAGGGTAGTCCCTTTCCTTTTCGGAACAGGGTTAGGCGCAGGCAGAGCTAGGCCGCCTTCAATGGAAAATACTAATTCCTCCCAACTTGACTACTACTGAGCGAGGTTGTAACTTACTATCAACCTAATCAAGTAGTGGTGGCTCATGACTCTTTCTACGTGCCGGGGTTTTTTAATGCTTCAAGCAGTGTCATGCAACAAAAAATTCAAATATGCAGGAAAATTCACAGAACCTTTTTGTTTTAGAATAGCTAGGAGTTTAAGTTGACGTGGTCTTACCACGTCTTTTCGCCCGTCACATGTGATGTAGATCTAGATGAATCTGGCTAGTTCTGCCCATAGTTCTCTAAGGGATGACCACTGAAGTCCTTTGCCTTTGACGATCAAGTCCTTTCCCTCATCCTTGAAGACTGCAATAGCATCTTACAATTTTAATCTTTTATTAGCCCATATGGGTCATTCTGCTGGAAATCCAAACAATTTAGCTATCACCACATCTGTTACTGTGATTTGCCTTCCTCTTACCATAGATTTCCCGTTCTGTAAATTTTGTAGGAATTCAATATCAATTGCTTTGTTGGGTTGCTAAAACCGTCTGAAATATGTTATCCACTCGGATCTGGCGAGAATTTATCTGGCTGCATCAGAAATAGCCAGTATTAGTGGTTCCCTTCACACTGTTCTTCCTCCCATACTGCCTAGATTCTACAAATAGTTAGTATAGCAGAGATATCACAACAATAGAGAAAGTCGAGCTATGGAACAACAAGTTGTTAAAATGGTTATTTTCGGATGATACTTTACATGTATGGATACTGTTAACTAGAACTCATTATTGTACCACTTACTCTGTAATTATGGAATGTTTTATTGCCCTGCACATTCGAATAAAGGAATGACAGGCATACATAAATACATTGGAGGTTGCTCCTCTCCCCCCTTTGAAATGATAGGTAGCCTTCAACCAAATGAGTGAAGGAATCACGTGTTGGTGGCGAAGTATAGGAGTGATAAAAGTGGTAAGGTACAGATATTAATGATAAGATCACAAAATATATCATAGTGTTGAAATCAATGCATATAACGAAAATTACCAATAAGTGTGGAGATGCCATGAGGTGATTCAGAAAAGAAAAAGGACATTGGGCACAGGAAAGATACTTTGCCATCATCATTCGACTTAAACTAATATGATTGATTTTTAAAAGATATCTCATGCATAAAAGTTCAAAAATAGATTGGGAACATAATCTCTCTGTAGTAAAGGTAAAAAAAATAAGAAAAGGGAGTTATAATAACTATTGATGTTAAAAATAAGACTCCAATACCATCAACAGCGCTTTTGTTGCCCGCAGGTGATTATAACCTCGACAGAGTTGCTTTTTCACCTTTTGGAACCATGATCCTCTACGTATAATTAGGAAAGTTCATTATGATGTCAGAGTGGAGAGCAATGTACTGGTTTGGTAACCAAATGAATACATTGCCATTCATTGGGAAGGAGCAAAAGCTGGGCAGGTTGACTCGTGATGAGACCTCCTGTTCCAAGGACTTTATTTTTCTGATGCATCCATTGGATCATATCCCTGGTATGGTGGCCATAATGGGAATGCCACTTCGCTGCTTCCTTATGATCATGGTAGGCTGGCTCATGATGAGAACCCCTATGCCCCATCTGAAAAATCATAGAATTGTTAGTACGTATGTATTTTTTTTTTTTGAACAACACTTCCTATTTATATATATAGGGGGTGGCTCTATACTCCTTAAGAGTAGGGATGGTTGAATAAGTTTGAACATATCAATAGAAAAAATGTATGCCCTTATCCTTATTTGATGATAAGGAACAAAGAGAATTATAGGGGTTAGGGAAGAACCAGCATGGTATAAATAATCAATCAATTCGATTTATAGTGAAAATAAAGATAGTAAAGTGAAATAGATGGTTGTGTCCTTTCCCATTTTGATCAATACAAAGAAATCTTATTAAATATGATAATATTCAATTTTCTTGATCCAATAAGCTTCAAATTTTGTATCCTTCCATATATATTTGTATACTTGTCCTATAGAGGATCATAAGGAGTGAAATAGTATTAACAACGTGCTTATTTCCTCATAAAACCTCACACAAAGAGTTTTGTTCCTTATAGGGAACAACAAGAGAAGACACAAAAAAAGGTGTTGTTCCTTAGAGGGAATAGCAGCTGTTCCATATAAGGAATAGCAAATGAAAAATACAGGCAGATGGTGCTGTCCCCTGTAGGGAAAAGTAGAAGGATATATACATGAAAGTGTTGTTCCTTATAGGGAACAACAAAGGAAATACATCCCATAAAAAAATCGTTGTTCCTTAGAGGGAACAACGAGTTCTTCCTCAGAGGGAACAACAGTTGTTCCTTAGAGGGAACAATAATTGTTCCTTATAGGGAACAACAAAAATAAAAAAAATTGGACTCGAAATTGTTGTTGCTTAGAGGGAACAACAGTTGTTCCTTAGAGGGAATAGCAAGAAAAGAAACACAAACAAAATTGTTGTTCCTTAGAGGGAACAACAATTGTTCCTTAGAGGGAACAACAACTGTTCCTTAAAGGGAGTGACAATTGTTCCCTAACTGAAACAGCGAGAAAAAAATACATACGAGATTGTTGTTCCTTTGAGGGAACAACAACTATTCCTTAAAGGCAACAACAACTATTCCTTAGAGCGAACAACGGGAAAACAAATCCATATGAAACTGTTGTTCCTTAGAGGGAACAACAACTGTTACTTAGAGGGACCAACAATTGTTCCATAAAGGGAACAGCAGGAAAAGAAATACATGTGAAACTATTGTTCCTTAGAAGGAACAACACCTATTCCTTAGAGGGAACATCGGGAAAACACATCCACACGAAACTGTTGTTCCTTAGAGGGAACAGCGAAAAGAAAATGCACATGAAACTGTTGTTCCTTAGAAGGAACGATAGCTATTCCTTAGAGGGAACAACAATTGTTCCTTAAAGGGAACATCAAAAAGAAAATATACAAGGGGATGTTGTTACTTAGAGGGAACGACAACTATTCCTTAGAGGGAACAACAACTGTTCCTTAAAGGGAACAGCATGAAAACAAATATACAGGGAACAACAACTATTGCTCCTTGGAGGTATTGGTAGTCATTCCTTAGAGGGAACAACACGAAAATCTGTAGACAAAATTGTTGTTCCTGAGAGGGAACAACAACTATTCTTTGGAGGGAACAACAGTTGTTCCATAAGGGGAATAGCAAGAAGAAAATCCATACGACCATTGTTGTTCTTTAGAAGGGACAACAGTTGTTCCTTAAAGGGAACAACAACTGTTCCTTAAAGGGAAGAACAAAGGAAAAGTAGAAAAACAAGAGAACTTTATATACAATTTATACAAGAAAATTTAATCAAAAATAGAAATAAAACTTTTATGTACAAATTTCAAAAACAAATGAATAGTTCATCGGGCCGATGTTGAGGATGGGTTGTCCTCCTCAACCAGAATCTGTATGGTGGAATATTCTCGTAATTATTGGCAAAAGGACTCATTCGTAAGCGATTTGCCATAGAGTCATAATCGATGTCCATTCGCTTTAAAAGAGTAACCAGACCCATCAATGGTGGCTAATGTGAGGGTTCCATTATCATGCACCTTTTGTATCTCATAAGGTCCTAGCCATCTGGTCTGGAGTTTTCCTGGCAAATCCTGGAACCTAGAATCATACAGGAGTGCCCAACCTCCTTCGTGGATGATCTTATTTTTGATAAGAGCATCATGCCATTTCACTCTTTGTTGTTGGATCAGTGTAGTGTGCTGAAGAACTGATAGTCGAATTTCATCCAATTCATTGATTTGATGTAGAGTATTAATCTCTGCTTCATTTAAGTCCAAGCCTACCTCCTGAGCTATTTTTAATGTCTGGATTTCAAATTCAATTGGGAAGATAGGTTCTTTGCCAACCACTAGTTGATATGGGGAATATCCCATGGTATTTCTCCATGTCGTGTGGTATGCCCACAAGGCTTCTGGCAATTAGGTAGCCTAGTCACATCTATGTCATGTAACTTTCTTTGTGAGCATTTGCTCGATTACCTTATTGGTTCTTTCTACCTAGCCATTTGCCTACGAGTGATATGGAGTCATGATTATGTGTATGATATGATGATTATTTAATGTTGCAACGATTTTATGGCCTATGAATTGTGGTCCTCCAATGGTAATTACCTCTCTAGGCAAGCCACATCACATGAGTAGTTGGAAAAGAAAGTGGATTACCGAGTCCTCTATTGCTCTTGGTAATGCTTCTCCCTCCACCCATTTAGTCACATATTCTATTGCGACTAATATGTATGTCTTTTGATTAGATGACGGGTTTATTGGACCAATGAATTCTAACGCCCATCGTTCAAAATGTTCAATGAACAATTGTGGGCGCAGGGGCATCTCATCAGACTACCGAGGGAATCCCATTCTTTGGCAACTGTCGCATGCCTAGATGAACTTCTTAGTGTCTTTAAAAATGGTGGGCCAATAATAGCCCATCTGCAAGACTTTGTGACCAATCCTGTAGTCTGCAAAATGACCACCAGAAGGCCCATCGTGGCAAGCTTTCAGGATGTCGAAGACTTTGTCTTCCCTGACACATCTTTGAATCTACATATCGGCCCCTGTACGAAATAAATATCCTTCGATCCAAGAGAACTGAGTGCTACGCTGTACTATTTGTTTTCTTTCATTAGGCATTAGGTGCTTCGGTAATTTTCCCACTACTAGGTAGTTTGTGACATCCACGTACCAAGGTGTTTTCACAGTGATACCGAATAAGTGTTCATCAGGGAACTGGTCTTCTACTGTTGCTAAGTCATCTGTCTTTGGCATTCGTGAAAGGAAGTCTACTACTAGATTTTCTTTTCCTGGTCGATCTTTAATAGTGATATCGAATTCCTGCAAAAGTATCAACCATCTTGTCACTCTTCCATTTGTAACAAGTTTACTAGCTAGATATTTAATAGTAGAGTGATCAGTATACAAAGCCATAGGGTATCCTGTTATATAATGTCTGAATTTATTGATAGCATAGATTACAGCAAAAGTTATTTTTCAATAACAATATAATTTAATTCAATGGGAGATAGATTTTTGCTGAAATGGTATATTGCATATGGCTTTTTATCTTCCTCCTGGCCGAGAACTGCTCCAATGGCTGTGTCTGAAGAGTCAGACGAAATCTGGAATGGAAAATCGCAGTTTGGGCCGCGTAATACTGGGGCTGTTGATACAAGCCGTTTTAAACATTCAAAAGCGATGTCACATTTGTTAGCCCAGATGAAATCAATATTTCCTGTTAATGCATATAATGGTACAACAATTTGAGAAAACAGCTTTATACATCTTCTATAATAGCTAGAAAATCCCAAGAAACTGCGTACTTCAGTCTGTGTGGAAGGGGTAGGTATTAAAAGAATTATCTAAATTTTTGCTGGATCTACCTGGATTCCAGCTACTTAGATATAGTGACCCAAGATGAGGCCCTCGGTCATCATCATGTCGCATTTTTCATGGCTTAGACAAAGCCTGCTAGCAATGCATCTTTGCAGAAATTTTTCTAATGTTTGTAATGACCGCTCGAAGTCATCTCTATAAGGTGTAAAGTCATCCATATACACCTCGATCCCTTCATTTATCAGATTTGAAAAAATGCTGAGTATAGCCCTCTGGAATGTGGCAGGTGCATTGCATAGCCCAAAAGGTAAGACTCTGTAAGCAAATGTTCCCCAAGGGCAGGTAAAGGTAGTCTTTTCCTGGTCTTCACGGGAAATTTGTATTTGATTGTAGCCACTGAAACCGTCTAGAAAAGAAAGGAATTTTTTTCCTACCAATGTGTCCAATACTTGGTTGATGAAGGGAAGGGGAAAATGGTCTTTTTGGGTTGCTTTATTAAGCTCTCTATAGTCAAAACATATACGCCACTTTCCATTTTTTTTAGGCATCACTACTAAAGGAGAGACCCATTTGCTATCAGATATAGGGTAGATGAAATTTACATCTAAAAATTTCTGTAGTTCAACTTTAATAATGTCTTTAAGATGATGGTTTAACCTGTATTGAGGTTATCGAATGGGCCTGCCATCTTTCTCTGTCTAGATGTGGTGCATGCATAATTGGGTATCAATCCCTTTCATGTCCGGGTAATCCCATGCAAAGGCCTCTTTATATTTTCTAAGAAGTTGAACAAGTTTTTGTTCTTGTTTAGCAGTCATGTTTTTGTTCTTATTTAAAGTTTTTCCTAGTTCAATCTCTATGGTTTTGCTGTTATAAATAGAAGTTGGTATTGATTGGTCGTTAATATCTTTTAGCAGATCTTCTTCTTTTTCATTATTGAGGTTTTCTTCGACCATGTCACATTTTAGATGGGATACAACATTTGGTTGGTTAATGTAAGTGTTAATGATGTCATCTTCTGTTTGATCGTTGTATAGTTAGCGATGATCTAATGTTTTTAGTTATATATGATACAAGTTGTTTTCTGGTTTTTATTATTTTAAAACCATGTTGAGCTAGAGGATATAAGGCTAAATTCTTCACATTTCTTCTTCTTGCTATAGTCATGCTGCCTATTCGATAGCTTATGTAAGCATACGCAGTTGCTAGCCAAGGTTTGCCTAGAATTAGGGAATGTCCATTGAGTTAGTTTCTAGGATTGATGATCAGAAAGTCTACAGGGTATTCCCAGGAGTCTACTGACACCATTACATCCTGTAATGTGCCTTTTGGTTTGACTACCGATTGGTCAACGAATTCCAACAAGGTCGTGGTTGGGTCCAAGGATGTAATGCCAAGCTTTTGACAAGTTGTTGTTCTAAGAATATTGATTGCTGCTCCTAAATCGACTAACGCATTGGGGAAGGAGAATCCATTTATTTTCACAGTGACTATAGGATTTCCTAGGTCCTCATATTTTACAAGTGTTTCTCTGCTTGATAGTAAATCAGATAAGGTACCAACTACATGGACAGTTGGGGTTGTTTTTATTTTCCACTTAGGATTTTTTGTACACAATTCTTTAATAGTTTTTGCATAAATAGGAATGTCCTGAATAGCCTGGAGGATAGGTATCTTTACACACAAAGTTTTCAATTCTCCAAGAAGATCAAAATCGGGGTATTCTATTGGGCAGGGTATGATTAATATTTCTAGGAATGGTGGAGACGAGGTGATCGTTTGGTCGTGAGTTTTCTGTTTAACCATGTTCTCCACTTGTGGTACTTGTTCTATAGGTAACTAATCCTTAATTTGTTTATTTTTATCCCCCTTTGATTCTATTATCCACCCAGACCTTAATTGAAGCTCACTGCACTCCCTCAACTCGGTTTTTGGCTCAAATCCTTCAATAATTTGCAAATATTGATCCGGTTAGTTGTTTGGGATCGGGTTCAGTTGGGCTGTAAGCTGTGGTCATAGGTTGGTCTGAGGTTTTTTTTGCAATGTGTAGAGTGCTACAGTGTAGGTTGAGGTAGGGGGATCGTTCTTGCTGGCTGATTCATAGGTCTTTGCCCACTTGATTTCCAGTTCTGATTCTGTGAGGTGGAGGGTGACCATTGAGATTGATATGCATTATTCTTCCAGAATGGTGGGATGTAAAAGGAATTTTGCCAATTGTTATTTTGATTTGATTGGTTTGGCCAAGGTGGCATAGGGAATGGTTGTTGTGACCAATTGGGAAAGGGTGGTTGGTTCTGCCACATAACACCTGGGTATTGTTGCGAATTATATTGCGAGGGCTAAAAGAAAGAAGATGGATGAGTAGGCGTACTTGTTTGTTGTGGTTGCCATTGGCAACACTAATTTAGCAGGTAGACTGGTTTTGTTTCCTCCTATACTTCCTTATAGACTGCTTTTAACCCTGGGAGTGATGGGCAGCTTTCTGTGGTATGATATTTAGTACATATGGCACAAGTTTGCACCATATCTAGTGGGCATTCTTTGTGACTATGCTTCTTCATGCATCTAGGGAAAAATATCACCAAGTTTTTTTTTTCTTCAACCTACTTTTGCTTGGCTTGCATAATGTCCAATTGTGTTGTCAAAGTTCCCAAAATATTTGTTTTGAGATCCTCTAGCAGGTTGCAAGTTTTTGCACGAGTTATACCTCCACTAGTGATTTTGTTGTCCATGGAGGTCATGTCGTGTTCTACTGGTTTCAATCTCGTACTACCTCTTGAGGACCTGATACACAATTTAATAATTTCAGCATATTCTTCTTGATATATATCACCTTTACCCATAATATTTAATGTTTCTATCCATTGTTCTTTCATCCCTTTAATCCGTGTAGTTTTTAGCACATTATCAGGTAAAGGCAGAGTTGCATAGGGAGACCAGTGGAGGTTATATTGAAATAATTCCACATATTCTTCTAATGTTTCACTGGGTCTTGCTACCATTTGGAATATTTTGTCTTTCAATTCCCTAGATCTGCAATAGTCCTGATATTTTTTTAGGAAAGTAGTTTTCATTTTATCGCAATCATTTATTATACCACCACCCAATACCATAAACCAATGCAAGGCTGCTCCTTTCAGTGTGGAAGGAAACATTTTTAGTTTTTGGGGGTCGGTGGTATAATCATAACCCCGACATATTACATCAAATTCACATAGAAATGTGTCTGGATCCTCTAATGTTAATCCATGAAATGTGGGAATATTTTGGAGAGGGATAGCTTTCATGGGTGCGTTGACTATTGTGTCAACGATGGGATATTGCAATGTAGAGGGTCTAAGGTACTTGTGGGTTGTTGGCGATTTCATCAATATATGCTAGTACCCTCCCAGGATCTCTAGAGAGTTATTCCTAGGATGATTAGAAGGGGTGGGAATGATCTTAACAGCACTCCCTTGATCTGTGATACTGGGTGTTCCTTGTTGAATTACTACCTAAGGGGATCTTGGTTCCTCTATTTCCACTGTTTCTCGTCCTCCCTCACGAATATTACAAGAATTACCTTCTTGTGAGGAAATTGGGCGCAGATTTTCAATCTCTTGAAAACTTTGCTCAATTCCCATTGTTTTGCTATGGACCTCAGTGTAGGCTACAGATGGTGAGCCTGTGATCTGAAAGGAGACAATAGGTTGTCTGGAAGCAACATTTCTAGGACCTACTGATGGCTGAGATTCGACTTTCTTTAAGATGTCGTCTACGAACGTTCATCATCCAAGGGTCACCAGTCCCTTAGATCTGTCGGGTTTGGGTAGTGGAATTGGATTGTTTTTGGGTTCTCTCTTCTTAATCATTCATGCAAACAGTTCAAACGTTTATCTCTACCCTAAGTTCCTAACAATTCTTCTGGAAAGTGGGCGCGGGAGCAGGCATTTTACGTGCTCCGTACATAGGTTCTTACCTTTCATTTTTAATACCCAATTCTCTCTCAATAGATAAGCAGCAAATACCTACTTCAGATTTCTATAATTGTGCTGAAAAGTGGGCGGAGGAGCAAGCACTTTACTTGCTCGTTATGTAGGTTCTTACCTTCCATTTTCAATACCCAATTCGTCTTCAACAACAATCATCAGATGTCCATTACTCTTTAGAAATGTTTACACTCTCCCAAACAACGGCACCAAAATGTTGGTCGATAAAAGGTGCCTTTTCAAACTCCTACTTATCCTCACATTAATTATCCTTTTTTTTTGTTGATATCTAGCTGAATCGGCAATGGCGATGGTATTGTACTCGCATTACATGGGGTCAAATCCCACCGGTTGCCACTATAACAGCCAGGAGGAACTGCCCAGCCCGCAAGAAACGGCCCCTCAGGGTAAGATGAGACTTGAACCCGTGACCTTCACAGTGGCAGGAACGACTTAGTAGACCATTTGCTGATCATGAGACCAAACCGCTACGGGCATCCTCACATTAATTATCAATCCGAGAAATTCTTCTTATTTCAAGAGTGTACACATTATGTGGCGGCTATTTAACTCAAAGAGTAATGCTTCTAAATTGCAGTATAGATCTTTTAAATACAAGAGTAAATAGATGTATCTAGTAAATTCCAATTGCAACTAAAGAAAACTCAATCCTTTAACTAAATCAAATCTTACATTCATCAAAGTAACAACAACATCAGCTTAGAGTACAGTAGTGATAACTCATCCCTATTTAAATGATTTAATC
This sequence comes from Pinus taeda, assembly GCA_000404065.3. Lineage (NCBI taxonomy): Eukaryota > Viridiplantae > Streptophyta > Pinopsida > Pinales > Pinaceae > Pinus > Pinus taeda. The sequence continues at coordinate 390,441 of APFE030204083.1, forward strand.
TAAATCAAACCCAATCTTCAATAATTAATCTAAACAACGAATGAATATCAATCTCAGAGCTTCAACAACAGTAGTTAATGCTCTTTACACTTGATTATTTCAAGCAGAATATTAATCTAGGAAACTTTATCTGAATGAAAGAAAACTAAATCAATCAAAATCCTGCAGTCTATATAAAATAAAGAGATTCTATCAATACTGGAAAATATTAAACAGTGCAGTGATAAAATAACAGAAAGCGAGAATATTATCAAACCATCACACTTACGAGAATTGGAAATTTATGACACAGAAAGAGTAGTCGAATCCACTAGTGGTCGGGCCCTTAGTTGCCAGCGGAACACTACTAAGTTACTTTAGGAAACACGAGGGAACAACAACCTTACTTATATAATAATCATCAAACTGAATGAGCATTACAATATTTTCGTGTTTTTCTCAACAACGAGATTCTATGAATACAATTACAATTACAATAATATAGAAATTCCTCCCCCTTCTTTTTACAAAAACATCTCTTTTATAATCAGAAAAGGTGCAAAGATAACTCATAAATACAATCCCTCGGGATCTCTCGATCCTGAGGGATTCACAATAGTTTTCCATCTTTAGACATTATTTCCTTTCTTGTGCTTGTCATGCTGATTTGCTTTTGGACGTATCTACAACTGCCACATTCCTTCCTTAACCTGTCGATGTTTGATGTTTCTGAATAGGGAACAACATTTCTCCCTTTCATTGTTTTCCTATTGAAAGGAAGGCAATAATTAGCCAACGCATAACAGCAGATAATTTATGTATTTCTTATCGTAATTTCTTAATAGATTAGCGCATTGGGATATAGAAATGATAAGAATAAAGGAAAAGGATAATAAATTAATAGTAAATGCATACCTTTTCCATGACCCAACACTCTCATTGTCCATAGGATTAGGACTACGTGGACACTGTGACTCTCTATTTATTTGAAATTTCTCATCATGCTCTTCATCACTGCTGCTCTCATAGTCCATAGGATTAGGACTAAGTGGAAACAATGACTCTCTATTCATTTAAAATTCTTCATTGTTGCTGCTCTCATAGTCCATAGGATTAGGACTAAGTGGAAACCGTGACTCTTTATTTATCTGAAAATCTTGATCATGCTCTTCATCATTGCTGCTCTCATAGTCCATATGATTAGGACTAAGTTGAAACCGTGACTCTTTATTTATTTGAAATTCTTCATCCTACCCTTCATCATTGCTACTCCCATAGTCCTTAGGATTAGGATTAAGTGGAATACTTGACTCTCTATTCATAGTGGAATAATTTCCGTTATATTCATCAATATGAATAGAGTTATTACGCGACGAAGATGTTGATGCTTCACAAATAAAACCTTCACTATCTGAAGAATCCATGCCTTTCAAACATAAGAGGTTGAATGATACAAATGAACTCTCTCCTAATGATAATATATAGCTTAAAGAATGAAATTTTCCCTCTAATTGTTTTTGCCGAAATTTTTCCCTCAAATTTTTTTTCATGTATTTTCCTTCAAAATTATCTTCTACAATTTATTGAAAAATTTTAACTAATTTTTTTTTATGAAATTAATATTTTAAAATAAATATTTAAATTAAAATTCTAAACTAAAAAAAATAACTAGATTAATATTTTACTTAAACTATATAGCATTTACTAGACAATTGAATGTTTCTTTTAATTTTTATTATATCTTTTATATATTTAAAATAAATTACTATATCGCCATAACACGATGTATATGTTAAATTAAAATAAAAATTAATATCACATACACCATGTGGTAAAACAATTATGTAATATTCACTTTATGATAATTTATTGTATTGCCATAACAAGATTTATATGTTAAAATTTTTATAAAAACAAATTAATCCCACATTCACCGCGCGGTAAAACAATTCCGTAATTTTCGCTATATCATAAATTTCATTATCACTATTCCTCACGTCACATCAAGGCTTTTCTAGGTTTGTTTAAAGACTTAGAGCGATTTTGTGGAGCAGCTACATTGTTATTGACAACATATTCAATGGAAGATTATCGCATTTGAAAGGTTTGTTTCCCTTTTGCTATGTGCAAGTCTTAAAATCCAATAGGTTTACTATTAGTTATATGTTAGTTGGGTTGTTATCTTCATCTAAAATACCAAACCAAAACCATACTCCAGTAAAATAATATTTAACTTTTTATTAATGAAATTTAGATTTTTTTTTAGAAATTAAAAATTTAGATGAGCCAGGCTTACCCAACATCCCCATGGCAGGCAGAAGGCCACCACATGTGCAGTGGGCATGGTGGACCCAGTCGTGCCTGCCATCGACGCCAACCCCCATGGCCCAGCTCACTAGGTGTGTAGGTCGATTCTCAGAATTGGGCCCTCCACCCCAAGACCCGTGGGCGGGGGGTGGAGACGTTCTCAAAAAACGGGCCTCCAACCCCCATAGGCCCGGGGGCCACGAGGGTGGGGCAAGTGAAGTAGGGGGGCATTTCCTGCCACAACACAGCAACCTCAATGGGCCCATGGGGGGGGAGGCACGATCCTCGAATCAGGCTTCCAACCCACCAGTCTGTTGGGTCACCAAGTTGGGACAGATGGCTATATAATATATATATATATATTATATATATATTATATATATATATATATATATATATTATATATATATATATATATATATATAATATATATATAATATTTAAAGTTATGTTTACAAAATTATTTATCGATTTAAGATTAGTTATCGTTTTAGATTTTGTTTTTCATTTTGTTTGTTTGTTTTTTTTTTTTAATTTACTTATTTATATATATATATATGTGTGTATATTTTTTTACAAGAAAATGGAATCAAAGAAGATTTTTGTGAACCTTTCTAGACCAAAGATTGCTAAAATTAAAGGTGGGTCCTCAAAAAACAATGCTAAATGACCCAAACGTAAGATAATAACTACAAATATATCAAGTGCCTCAAATGATAAGAAGACGATTTCATACTGGAAGAAATCAAAATAAGTGAAGCATACCAAAAATTTATGGTATCTGAAATATAGAGAAGGCAAACAACATTTGCAAATATATCTATATGTTGATATCTCTAACGATAGTGGACTTTATGAGGTGTTGTGAAAAGTAATAGACATTTGTTTGATGCCGAACACTTAAGTTGTTTATGTACTTATAAATCCACCCAAGTCACATGAAAAGATTAAATATTAGTTATCATTGTCAATGTATGACATGATAGAGGAATTTACAAAGATGTGTAAACAAATCAGAAATGAGATTGCATAAGACATAGTAAGTATTGTTATTTATATTTATGTGTTTTGTGTTGTTGTAACTGTATCATTATAATTTTATAGCATAGTTTTTATTCACAAGTGATATTTTGTTTGACATAATTTTATTGAAAATCTTTCCATTGTGTTGGGAGATATTCATTCATAGATAAATATATTATGAATGTTGTCAACAGTTTCTACCTAGGGTTAGAAGAAGATATGGAAAACAAGCAAAAAATAGTAATTCATGATGCTATAAAACTACATGCAAGGGATCAACAAAGAATGTCTATAGTGGATAAATCTAACAAAAGTAGAAGATATGGAAAACAAGCAAAAAAATAGTAATTCGTGATGCTACAAAACTACATCCAAGGGATTAGCAAAGAATGTCTATAGTGGATAAATCTAACAAAGGTAGAGAGGTTATTTTTGAAGATGAGGAAGTTGAAACTGACGCTCAAGAATATGTTGTCATTACTGAGGATGAGATTAAAACAGATGTTAGAAGGGAGAAAATCCATAAAATACCAAAAGTAAAAATGCCCAGGAATGTCCATGCTCTAGTTAATCATGAGAATGTTATTTATATAGAAGAAAAGAGGAGGAATAAAATGAAATTTGATCATTCTCAAATAGTCAAGGCCAACAGTAAATATCCTAATGAAAATTCAAAAGAAGAAAGGGAAATCATTACACTAGGAGCTAATTTAGAGGGTGGTATAATTAAAACAAAATAAAATGCAATTCAACATAACTTGACAAATACAAACTTAATTGAAGGTGGTCGTGCATTTCAGCTTAATGTGAGACAAATCGATAATCCAAGTGAAGGAAAATCTGAATATCAAATCAAAAAGCCATGCCACCTGCATGTTCACAACTTGAATACATTGATGAGGTACAATCCATATGATCATGTGGTTAATTATGTGCTTCTTGTTGATCGAGTTCAAGTTCCCAACAAAGAAGAATTTGATAAGTCAAAATGTTTTGAATACAATTATTATGTGCTTCAGGGGAACCATATTGTAGAAGATCAAAGGTAATTGATGGAGGAATATCCCAATAACCCATGTTTTGAAACAACGAAATGTATCATTTATGTTGGTTTATCAGAAACAAAAGCAAAGTTATTAACATGGGATCATAATATAGATAATGAGTATAGGATGTCTACGAATTTTATCCAAAGGGTTAGATTTATTCATAATGAATTTGAAGAAAAATGTGGTGGTCATAAGATAAATGTTACTCTAGAGTTTCGAAAGGAATGTATAATGGAAATAATCTATCAAAATTGAGGAAAAAATCAATTCAAAAGGTGACAAAGTACATTATGATATATTCAGAAGTATTGATAACATTTTCCCATTGGAATTTAAAACTGGAGAGATATGGGAATTGATTAATGAGATTTTTAGTATGTGGGAGAACATTGGCATTAAAAACCACAAGGTCAAAAATTCTAAGCCATTGATATGTAGTAGCAATAAATTAGCTCCTAAAATGAAGCAGTTTCTAGAAGGTATGATTATCACACCTTGGAGAGCATTGCAAGGATTAAAGGATGAAAAAATTGTTAAAGCAATATTATTTCGTGTGAAATCGGGAGGATTATCATTGGAAAAAATGCGTGAGGAATTTCAAAAGTAAGTTTTTTGAATTATTTTTACTTTTTTCTAGATAATAAGTTTCTTTTAAATACACCATATTGTTCTTGGTAGTATTTTTTTATACATATCATTATATTAACCTTTTTTACTTTATCTATTCAGTCAAAAAGTTTACATGAAAATACAAGAACAAATGGTTAAATTGTTGAATGAAGATAGTTGGGATGACGTTGTACGTAACTACCCAAATTCAAGTTCTACCTCAACACTAAAAGATTTTATCTTACATTTAAAAATGTATGTTAATTTATACATTTATTTTTATTCATTTGTATACTATTTTTTTTTTATAACTTATGCATATATTTGTTTATTTTATTAAACATGAGAAAGGATGTAAATGGAGCACCGGATAGTTTTAGAAGCTCTATTGAAAAAATTAAGATCAAAAGACTAAGAAAGTAACATCTTAGGAATGTTGAAATTGATCCAACTCTTATTCATTTCATTTGGAATGAGATTGAAACTATTCAATATCAAGTAATACTAGCTGACTATGAAGACATTTCTAAACTCATACCTAAAAGGGATTATTCCCTAGTTATTGCCGATATTCCCCATGGTTTCAATATCCCAAACATTGACTATGATTGTGACCTTTATCAACCTCTTAGTAAAGTGGTTGCACGATTTGTGGAAGTCACAACATCACCAATATGGAGATTTGTGGCATTCCATTTAGACACACAATTGACAATGTTATTGACAAGCTTGAAGGGGAAAAGAAATTCAAGGATGCAGCTTACATGATAAGACGTTGAAATTATATGTTTGATTAATGTTAAAAAATTCATTTATGTACAAGTTAATTGAACTTTTACTATTTCATGTTACAGACAAAATTCAAATATTCTTAACCGTGAAGATCAACCAATTATAAATGGTTGTGATTTCATCCATATTGATAGTTGGACAAAAGATGATAGTTATAAGTCTATGCTTCTTAATCGGGTAGATGGAAAGAGTGATAGCCAAGTATTTGTTTATGATGTTGTTGTGAAAAAGCTAACATATGAAGATAAAGAAGCAAAAGGAGAGATATTTAACATTTTTCAAAAACCACAATCAATGATTAACTATCTTATAAACTTATGTTCAAATGAAGGAGATTGGGTTCTGGATTTATTTTTCAGGATCAAGTAAGTCTTATTATATAGAAGTGAATTTCAATATCTTATTTCTTAATTTATATGTCATTATACTAATTTAATTCGTTATTTATTTTTCTCTTGATAATTAGGTACAACACTAGCATGTTGCCTACAAAAAGGAAGAGATTGCATTTCCATTGAAAAAGAGCCAATACAATGTAAATTTATTCAACAAAGAATTAATGCTCTTCAATTTATTCTAGATGCAATGTAAGAAATTGGGTGGAGGAAAGAGGCGCTTAGTGAATCATGTGTGGCAAAAGAGAAAGGAACCTCAACCAGCATTAGATGGAATGGTTGGAAAGGTATACATTGGAAGATTCACAAACATCAAAGATTCATTAGAAGAGGAGAATGAGAAAATTGAAGTAGACAATATTGTGGAAGAACACAATGTTGAAACTATAGAGGATGAAAAGTTTGGATTACTTGATATTGTTGATTAAATTTAAGTTATGCTTGGAAATCAAGCTTATTTTTTGTAACTATTAATTACTTATACTTGTAATATTTTGACTTTGACATTTTATGAGAAGAATAAGTGTTCAGTTAATGTTGTTATATGTTCAATATTTGTATTATGTGATTTTCGCTTTAATTTTTATGTGAATAATTATTTTGAGAAAATAACTGTGATTATTATTATTATTTAACATGAAATTCATAAAAAAACTATTATTTAACAATTTTTTTTTTTTTAATTTCTACAAAAATTTTGATTTTGACATGTCATTTCTAGAAAAAAACTGGCAAAATGTGTAAATTGTACTTATATTATGTTCAAATGTCATTTATTAGCAATTGTTAAAAAATTATTGAATTTTTTAGAACAATAATTGATGTGCATTTAAAAATTAATTAACAATTGATAAAATTAGAATATTGAAACTTTAAAAATACAACGTTGCTTCTTTAAACTATGCAAAAAAATAAACCTATTACAAAGGAGAAAGAAGACCACTTAAAAAATTGTTAAATTTAGAAACTTAATTACATTAATACATTAAGAAAATTGAAAGTAAAAAAAAAAAGACTTTAAAAAACGACTAATGCAGATCACACTTTAAAATCAACATGCAATCCTAACATTTCTAAAAATCAGTTGACTTTTTTGCTACCTCAATGAAATGGGTAATCCGTATCAGTTCTTGTTTCAAGATTTACATTGTTTTCAGACAAACATTTAGAGTTATTAATATTTATAAATACAACAACACTACCATTACAATAGTTCTTAAAGAAATCCTTAATATTTTACCTCATAGTAATGAACATTCAATAAGTGTTTATAGAAAACATTACGGCTCGCAAATTCTTCAGTTAACTTTGCACATTATGATAAATTCTAAAATAATAGTCAACCCACAATCATACAGAAAAACATATACAGAATTTTGAAAAGTTATGTGCACTTACCTCTAAGATAGTTGGGGAATTCAACCAGGAAAAAACCTTTCCTCACAACCAACAAGAACGATAATTGCATCCAATTCTCCCCAGAGCTTTCACTTTCCATAACAGTTAATAATCAAATTATCAACACAATGTGTTTATCAGGCATTAAGACTATATAAATCGAGCTAGGAACTCTGAGACTTCCAAGTCTAACTTGGGGCTTCCTCTAGCCATTAGTCCAGCTCAAAAACGCCCTAACTTACATCATCGAGCAACACTTTAACAACATCTTGTTCAAGGCAATAACTTTTCTTCAAAACGCCCTTGGCTTTGCCTTCTTCTAGCTTCTTTTTCCATTAAAATGTTTCCCTTGAATTCCAAGACTTACCAATTTTTAATTTCTTTATAAATTAAAATTATAATTAAACCTAAAGTATCTTACAAATTTTCCAAAGTCTAAAAGTAAATAACCATGGTATTTACAGTGACTAGGGGTAATTCGATACAATCTTAGAAAACATAGATAATATTTATATAATAATTAAAAAATTTTTTATTAATAGTTATCCATAATTTTAGTTTAAATATATATTTATAAAAAATGTTTAAAAATTCATTAATAATTTTGTGGAAATTAATTAGTAAAGTTTGGGTTAAAACATATCAAAAAGAAAAGACAAAAACAAAAGCTTAAGCTTTAAAATTTCACTATTTCCCTATTAATATGTTTTAGAAATCTTTTTAATTAATTAAATTTTTAAATTTTATTTAAAAATAATATTTTTATCACTAATCATGTTAAGGGAGGATGCCTGGAAAAGTCTTTTGAATGATTTTCTCACTTGATGCTACTCAAGCCAAAGTTAAATATACTAGTCAACTCAAACAAAGTTAAATATACCAGTCATCTTAAGAATCACATTAAGTAATAAGTTATATATATTTCAATTTAATTGAATATTATTAAGATTAATATTAATATTTTTCTTTACAAATACAGCCACGGTCCAGAGAGGAAGCCTGGTAATTGTTTTGCAAACTAGCTTTGAAATACGGGCATGTTCTGGAGGAGATAGAGCATATTTCCAGAGTCGTGGCCGAGGAGTGTAAAGTGTTGCCCATGGTTATAAATGTAATAGGCTCAATAATGATTGGCAATCCGGATGTAAATGAGTGGAACCTTACTTGGTAGATTCAGACTGTGGATTCAAGTTTTCCAATTACTCATCCTCGCGTTCATCGAGATCTGTATCGATGATTGAGACGGAGCTATAATAGTTTACCCCATGTTCATTTGAAAACCTATTTTTTGTATTGTGTGATGGCTCCAATGTTCTGGTACATTTCGATGCACATTATATCACACATCTGGATCGCAAAAGTTATATTAAAGTGCAAATATGTGGACTCCTTAATGGATACTGCGCAGAACGACTTAAAATTACTTGCAGATCGTTCCTTATTCCAGTTGTGATAAGTTGGTGGATCTAGTTATTGGGGCTTTACATTTGGAGTTCACGATGTTGCATGTGACATGGGAATTTATGTGGCAGAGAGAGGAGAATTTTGTATCCATAGCAGGTCTACATTGCATCGACGCCATTTTCCCCAACATCGAGACTCGCTATAATTGTAGGAGGCTCTTCCTTTTTGGTTGCAATATTACCTCTCTACCAGACAAGGAACTGAGATGTCCAAAATTGGTTTGTCTAGCTTTAACACTCAATCTTGAATTAAGAGAGATTCCAAAAGCATTTTTGCTTAAACTCGTCTCTAGGGTGTTAGGTTTAAGTAACACGACGCTACAATTATTGCCAAAATCGTTGTGGCAATTGAAACAACTTGAATTTCTTAATCTAAACTATACTCAAACTGAATATATGAGTTCAGGCCTTCTTTTGAACCTTCATTTTTTACATCTTAGCTGATGTAAAAAGTTAAAAGCATGTGAAATGAGAGATCTCAAAAATCTGAGATGTCATCATTTAGAATCATTTCCATCTGAAACCGAAGAACTCAAAGCTCTCAAATATCTGGATCTTAAGGGTTTTCGTAAGTTGAAGGTGATTCCTTTTGAGATCACGATGCTTTTAAATTGTCAAATTGTACATTAGAAAAAAACTAATAGTCTTTGTGTACGATGAAATTTCAATAATGTAATCATTACTTTTTTATAAAAATTACTAAGTGTAATAAATTTTTAATTTAATAAAGTTTTCGATACAAATAAATCACACTAATAATTATAAATTAATATAAATTATCTTTAATTTTTATTGGTAATTTGGATGGTGTTATATTTATTTTATATACGATGGTAGCTAAGAAACGAGGAGAGAGTTGTAATGAAAAGCTTGGCCATTAAGGCAATGAAGATTCGAGCAGCATTAAGGCTGTTACATAAACACTGGCGAGAATGTTAGCATAACGTTTTATTGTTAATGTAATATGAGATTCGTAGGTGATTAATAATTAAGGACGGTAGGCCGAGCAAGACTTAATTTTCAAAGTCATTGTTCCATTACATCCATTTGCCAGGGAAGTCCGTGATCAAAATTGAACCTTTCCTTCTTGTTGAAATGTGGTAATTCAAAATTTTTATTTTTATTTTAAATTCAATAAATGTGCTCATGATTCTAATTTATTTTCAAATAATTTATATTCTTATTTATCCATATCTAATCTCATATATATTCTTACATTCTTATTGGTTCACATCTAATCTTCAATACATAGAATTTGATACAATGATCTTATAAGGTATTGTGTTATTATTTACAATTTGAACTTGATATTCATGTGGTATGAGTATTTTTAATTGGAATTGACTATTCGTGGGTTATGAGTGTTTCTCTTCAACTTGGAGTTGAAGGATGATTATTTGGATTTTAGTCATTGAGATCAAATTCATCATGCATGATATAAATGCCACTCGAGCAAATATAGGCCTTATTTCCATGGTCTTCATTATGGAACTCTATCGTACATATTATCTCTACCTTGAATCTTTGCATACTAGTGACTGATTAGAGTCTAACACATTTGGTTTTCTGGAGGAAAGAGCTGCAAAACATAATAAAATGGTTGGAAAGAAGAAGAAAACATCACACCATAGTAGACAACTTGTGTGCATTTCTAAAAAAGAGAAAAAACAATCACACGATCCTTCTAGAGGTAATGGCACTAATAGAGGGCGGGGAAAAAATAATTGTAGAGATGGGGATAAAACAAAATCAAGGAGAAAGACTTGATCTTGATTGTATTTGTTGCAGCATAAATGGATATGATACAACAACATTTGGAATCCTTTAAGGGGAATTAAAGACAAACAAAATAAGAAAGAAGACAAAGGTAAAACACTAATTCAACAAAATGTAAAACACATATATTTACTTATGACATACTTTCTCATTGCAATTTCGAAATAATTTAAGATTTGTTCCATATTTTCCTTCATTTGCTTTTTGGATAGATGAGTTGGATAGATGAGTTGCTACTTGACATAGGTGTAACATGTCACAACCTTCCAAGGACACTTTTTTGCATAATTTAGTGACAATATAGATGGTGTAGTGTATTTTATCAAGGCTTAGACCTTTAGGATTGACAAAATCATGCTTAACTTTCCTAGGTTCTTATATTTGCTTCTACATGATGTGCTCTATCTTTCAAAGTTGTGAAGGAACTTGTTGTCTGTTCTAAATATTTAACAACAAGGCCACACAATTCATATATTTGATGGAAAATTTCAAATAAAAAAAGGTTTGAAACATCATTCCCATGACTAGAGTGGACGATGAAACATTGTTGAATTTGAAAGTTAAGTCTACTCATGCACAAAGTTCTGCATATTACTCTCATCAAAATGAATGTACATTGTCATATAATCTTCTATGGCATGATAGATTTGAACTTATTAAGTATGAAAACTTTTGTTTATTGAAAAATAATAGTGTTTCTAGTTTGTCTACTATTCTTAGGAAACCAAATTAATGTAATGTTTCTCTCCTTGAAAAGCATACCAAACAACCCTTCCAGGAGTCCACTTCCAAACCACATAGAAAAATTGAACTAATACATTCTAATTTATGTGGCCCCATTCCTATTCCATTTTTTAATGGAAATAAATATTATCATGTCTTTTGTTGATGATTATACCAAGATGTCTTCAGTGTACTTCTTGAAATATAAATCTCAAGCTTTTAAAATTTTTTAAAATTTTCACTTATTGATTCAAAATGAAAGACAATCACATATTTTCTCTAGTGAGGCTAATAATTGAGGAGGATATAAATCTAATGAATTTGATAACTATATTTGACAACATGGGATTCAAAATCAAGCCACAATCCCATACAATTCTCCACAGAATGGTGTAGCTAAAATAATGAACAAGACTATCTTGAATATGGTTAGTTCCATGATGTTTTTCAAAAATGTAAAGTCGATGTTTTTGGTTGATGTGGTTCTATGTATAATATTTGTGAAGCAAAATGTCATCTCAAGCTCTTATAAATAATACTCCATAAGAAATGTGGTATGGCCACATTCCTTTAGTGAGACATCTTAGGGTCTTTGATATCACTTGTTATGCATTGATTTTTGAGGAGCAATGATGGAGGCTTTAACCCCATAAAAATAATCATTGCAAACAAATTATTGAAAATATAAATATATAAAATGGAAAACAAAAACATAAACACAAATATTTTACCCTAGAAATTTGAAACTAGGAAGAATATAATTTTTTTAGTATATTCATCTTTATAGTATTACAATACGATGATATATATATATATATATATATATATATATATATATATATATATATATATATATATATATATATCATGGAATCCCATAAACATCCAATTTGTTTACCAAGGATTAGATAACCATACTTCATTAACAATAACCAAAAATCCATGGGCTAAACCTCCATGCACCACAAAAATTTTTAACATAAAAATTGTGTGCCTAAAAATAAAAATAAAACAGACACAAAAAACCACTTACAAAAAATCAAGTACCTTGCTTCCAAACACCCGCGCAAGGTGGATTTTCCACTATTGCACATGGAATAACATACAACACATTAAAGTAGTCATGCAATTAATATAAAACATACCCAACATTCTCCCACATGTTTTTTTTGCACATATGGGGTCACAGGAGTACATGATCAATAATCCCTGGTAATAATTCCCATTGTTTCTCTACACAAATAGAACTTCTTTATGCTTACATATTCTATTAATGAATATGAAACATTCTTTAATGTGTCCACAATTTCAAGTAGCACCTTCTTGCCTTGAATCATATCTTCCATGTGATATTGAATATCAATATTTTTTGTCTTCGTTGATAATTTGGGCTCCTCATGAGGGAAAATACATTTTGAATATCACAATATATGCTTTCAACTTGTTGCACCAATCCAATACCTTAACACAATATTTAAACCATATTTCTTCTTTTCTTGAATGATTTGATGTCATGTGTTTACCCTTTGTAGTTGAGAGTGCCACTACAAACTGTCTCTTTTTCATCCAACGCATTACTCCTCCCAACATGTTAAATGCATATCCCCGCTTCATAAAAAAATATATGTATGTACAACAATTAGTCCAATCCAATTATTCCTTGATATTACAATCCATTTCCAACGGTGACACACAAATACATGAGAACTGTCTTTATTGATGTCTAATGCTTCTTCCCTAGATTTGATATATACCTGCTCAATACTCCCATTGCATGTGCAATATCCGATCTAGTATAGATCATCATATGTGTGATGTCACCAGTAATTGTAAATATTTAATTACCACACTTAACAAACTTGATATTGTTAACTAAATAGGAAGTCTGAAGACAATACTTTTATATATAGTTATTTATGTTTAAAGATTTTGATAAAATTAGGCAAGAAGTGAATGTCTTGGAGTAATGTCAATTATACATTTCTCACATGTCAGGTAGTGAGGGCAGGAAGTTACCCATCCTAACTACTCCTTATAGATTTATTCTCAACGAAAAAGGATCGAGAGGGTAATGGGTACTTGAGGTCAAGAAAGGAAAAGAAGAAAGATCAAAGATCCATCCTAAAAGGTCAGATCGTTTGCTCATGCTACTGGGCTAAGTCTCGTTAGGACCAGATAGCCATAGAGCATCATAGCTATTAGCTATGGTTTTCTGCATGTGAGAAACAACAGCGGGGGGGGGGGGGGGGGGGGGGATTCAACTTGACAAATGATGATCTCATGGTTGGGAGGAGTTGATCAACTATGTCCAGGATTTGGACTAAAGGACGAGAACTAAGCCTCAGTTATACAAGTCGAGACTCAAATTCCATGAAGCACATATAAGTATCTACTTTGCTTAAGGAATTGCAGTTCTATTTATCAGAAATGTCCATATAGAGGTAAATAGGGGTTAAGAAATTTATTCAAAACCCTAAGTTAAAAATAGATTTAATTGAGAATCCAGAAAAGAGAAACAAGCTGAATTTAATCCCTGTGTATATTTACTGCCGAAAAATTACAAACATAAATATATAATCCTATTAAAACATACCATTCACAGGAGAAGATAATTTAGCATCCGATATGTATAGCGCAAGAAGGATAACAAAACTCAATACATTCAAAAATAGGGTAGTAGACAAACTATTTAACAAATTACCCAAAAGTAAATTAGACTTGGTTGCCACTCAGAGATAGAGAAGACTGGAGTTAATCACACACAACATTAATTAAATAAACCAAGGCAACCAAGATAAAGTCACACATAATAGTATAGCATATAGAAGACAAAGATAAGATACATCAACTAGTTGAAAGAGTGAAGCACTGTCGGAATTATATTCATCATAATCAGTGACTCAGGTCACATTAAAATATAAATAAACAAAAGAAGAACTAGTAAAATTCCACATTATTGTTGAACCCAGAAATCCAACGGAACTATATTCTAGCAAATATGAGCAGAAGAAGAATGATATATATATATATTATATATAACTGAGAATAAACATAATATTGCCATCGTATGAATCTAATGCATAAATGGTGGTTCCACCCAATAGGCAGTTTGAACCCTCGAAAATCATCATAGTCAAAAGATTTGGTAACCTTAACAGTTCACCCTCCCCGAACAACAAAAGAGATTTTAAAACTTATCAAATAATAGAAATTAATATCTCGGCTGAAGAGAAATATATGAGCTAGCTCATCATTACAACAATGATGCAAACATTGGGCTATTAGCCAACAACCCTAACATCCAAAAAAACTCAAAGGAATTCTAGGTCCTCAAATAAGTTAAGGCTATCCACTTTACCCGGCATCTGGAGCGAAGTGAGGCCAGGCATAGTTGTGTGACCCAAGAAGGAAACCTCGACTCCAGCTATATATTCCACAACGAAGGAGTGTTAAAATCCTCACTAGCTCCTAAAAGCAGAAAAGACCAAGAAATGTGTTAGGGAATTACTCTTAGTGTAACTTACAAATGAAAGATGATGCACCGAGAGGAACAAACCTGTAGTCGATCTATGAATTTGGGTCAGCTTTGCTTGACTCTTGAGAGTAGCAAAGGCTCTCGTAATACCTCAGGTAGAGTGGAAGTGTAATTCAAGCACAACCTAGCCTTCGAAAACCCCAGAGTCATCTAGATTAACAAGAACCATAACCTCCATACCTGTGTGATACCTTGCAGTGGAGAGACCTCGTAGACAGAGAACGAAATGTTGAATTCCGCGGTGGTAATGGTACCCAAGTTGGAAGGGATCCACAGTCTACTATTCGATGAAGCCAAGTGATGGAGAGTCGTTGATGAGGAGCTATTCCCAATGTGGTGAGCCCTAACTATATTGCAGCACGAATTCTCCAAAAGCCCGGACCCACCAATGATAAGGTGTGGTAACATTGGGTGTTAGGTGTAGGAGTGAAAGTTTCGAGGAAGCTTGAAGGAAAACATAAGAAATGTAATAATAAACTTAAGATTTTTTTGATAAATAATTACCACATGTGAAAGGGTTAATTTCTTATGGCAAACCTATTAGAAATCATATCAATAATCAAGCAGTCAATAATGAAAAGACCTTTACTGCAAGTTTTTATTTAATGTTAATTATTATTTTTTAAATTTTATTTTGTACATGGTAATAAATAGTTGTTGAGGTGTATGACAAGTGGTATCATAGCCTCGGGTTGCAAATTTGGGATTTCTGGATATTGAATAAATAACAACATTTGTGATGTGCACAAAGAGAGAGAGAGAGAAAAGAAGTCATCATGAGGAGGACTAGACTTACACCACTCAGACTCATGACAGGAACATGACTAGCATCCTTTCCAAAATCCAATTCTGAGGTATGGCTACGATTGGGGGAGAAGCCGCGCAACACCAACGCTGCCATTTTGCAAACTGTACAAGAATTGAAGGATGCAATGGTCAGGTTGTGGGTAGACAATGAGAGGTTGATGCAGGAACATGAGAAGATTAGGAAGAGTTTGTCCAATACATAGAATCAACGACAACCAATTCCCATTCCTGAACATGGGAACATGACTAGTGGTTAAGAATTAAGAACTAAAAATCTTAAAATAGAAGGCGGTGAAGAGAATCAAGAGGAATGATCTGACAATGTTTCAGATCACAAAATGCAAAAACAACAGAAAATTGAGTTACAAGGAGAATTTCAAAAAATAAAACCTCCCTTCTTTGATGGTGAATAAGAGGAGACTGCTGAAGCCTGGCTTATTAATATGAATAAGTATTTTTAGTTGTATTAATATGATCACAATCTAAAGGCTCACTTAGGCATCTATCAATTGCAAGGAAAATTCACATTATGGTGGGATGAGGTGAAGACGGTAGATGGAGTAAATGAGCAGAATGTAACTTGGGAAAATTTTCAAAACTACTTCAAGGAAAAATATTTAACTGAAATATTTTACGATGAGAAGGAAAAAGAGTTTCATGATCTCAGACTGGGTTAGTTATCTATGGACAAATTCATAATGAAATTCACATCCTTGCTACGATATGTTCCCTACATATGGAAGAAAAAGAAAAAGTACAAATATTTATCAGAAGTTTGTCGTTACTCATGAAAGAATGTCTCGAATTTGGTAATCCAAAGACCATGGATGAAGTTATACGAAAGGTTTGTTTATGCTATCAGAAAACTATTCAAAAGGGAGATGGAGGAAAGAGATGGACTGATAAAAGGGAATTAAGTTTACCCCTGGCAGTAAAGGAAATAGGACTGTTGTGAACAAAATACCCCATAAAGGTCAACTAAGAAAAAATGTCAATAGAAATCAGCCCAGATTCAAATTTCCAAGTGAGCCCATGGTGAATGAGAAATCTGGTAAGACTGAAGTAGAAACAGCTGTTAGACCCCCATTATAGGGTTGGGGATGTGGAGGACCACACTACGTAAAAAAAAATCTGTACCATAGGGGAACTGATCAAGTTGCACATATCCAAGAAGCATCAATTGTTGGAGAAGTGGCGAGAAGTATTCATAAAATCACTACTTCCCCTGAAGATCATCAGGTTCAGTACCAACCGACAATGGTAGAATTCGAAGGTAAGATCTTCGACCAAACTATATCTATTTTGATTGATCCAGTAGCTACTTTGAGTTATATTAGTCCCAAAGTGGTTGAACAATGTTTTTTACAAGCTTTCAAGTTTAAGAACCCTTGGCTAGTACAACTCGCCATGGGAGAAAAGGAGAAGGGTGTTGGCTAAAGTCAACAATTTCTCTCTAAAGATAGTAGGTCAGTCTATTATGGAAGACCTAAAAGTCTTACCTTTAGGATCATATGATGTCCTAATAGGTATTTATTGGTTGGAGAAATGTTGGTCTCTCATTAACTGTAAAGACAAAATTATTAACTATGTGGATGAAGATGGAATAAAGCAGGAAATTCACGGTATACAATGACCATTGAAATTAAGACCCGTAACAAGTAGGGTATGCTAATTCAAAGGAAAAATATGTTACTTTGGAAAATATACCTATGGTATAGAATTTTCCAGACGTATTTCTTGAGGAGATTATCGGACTGCCACCAAAGAGAGATATACAATTTACTATCAAGTTCATACCAGGAGTTGCCCAAGTATCCAAAACTCCTTATTGCATGAGGGTACTTGAATTAATAGAATTAAAAATGGAACTACATGAATTGTTTGATAAAAAGTATATATTTCCAACTATGTCACCTTGGGGAGCTCCTATAGTTTTCATTAAGAATAAAGATGGAACCTTATGATTGTGCATGGATTGTCAGTAGTTAAACAAATTGATAGTCAAGAGTAAATATCCTTTACCTCATATTGATGAATTATTTGACCAAGTGAAGGGAGCTACAATATTTTCAAAGATTGATCTTCGCTCGGGCTACCACCATATTACAATAAAGGAGGAAGATATATCCAAAACGACCTTTATGACTCGCTATAGACATTATGAGTTCATTGAGTTACCGTTTATATTAACTAATTCTCCTGCGACCTTTATGTGTCTGACAAACAATGTCTTCCATCAATATTTGGATAAGTTTGTACTGATTTTTATTGAAGATATATTGAGATATTCCTGGAATGTAGAAGAACATAAGGAGAACTTATGAAGTGTCCTGCAAACCTTGAGGGAGCATTAGTTGTACGCAAAGTACAAGAAATGTGACCTGTTTAAAGAGAAAAATCAGTATTTAGGACATACCATTACCAAGGATGGAATTGTTGCGGACCGAGAGAAAATAAAAACCATAATGGAGTGGTCGGTAACCAAGAACATAGCCAATATAAGATCATTTATGGGTCTGGACAGATAATATAGGAGATTTGTTGAAGGGTTCTCTAGGGTGGCATATCCCATTACCTCTTTGCAAAAGAAAGGGAGAACTTTCACATGGACCTTGCATTGTCAAAAGATTTTTGAACGAATAAAAAATTTGCTTCCCAGCGCGCCTATTCTGAGCATTGTAGACCCAAATAAAGAATATTTCATTTGTACAAATGCGAGCAAGGAAGGTGTAGGCAGCGTGTTAATTAAAGAAGGTAGAGTTATCACCTATGAATCTTGGAAACTTAAGGAGCATGAACAAAAGTATTCGACCTATGACTTGCAGCTCACAACAGTTATCCACACATTAAAAATGTTGTGACATTATTTGGTGGTTAAGAAATTCTTATTAATGACGGACCATCATAGTTTAACTAACTATTTCAGGTAGCCTACCCTGAATGCTAGACAAACCCGTTCGGTCGCTCTCTTGAGTGAATTTGACATTGAAATCAAACACTTAAAATGAAAGGAAAAGTGAGTTGCGGATGCCTTGAGTCGGAAGGTAAATTGTATTTATGAAGTCTCTTTCAGTGAAGTCCATACCACTTTTAAAGAGCATATTAGAGAAGCAATAGTTCAAGATCTAGAATATAAATTCCTGTGGCAGCAAGCTAAAGATCCAACCAGCAACGAAAAAGACTAGGATATGAGGTAAATCGAGAATGAATGTTGGTTTATAGAGGAAGAATGTTTGTACCTAACCAGGAAAATATTAAGCAATTAATTCTAGATGAATACCATAAATTTCCTTATGCATGCCATCCCAGATATCAGAAATTAATTACTGCACTCAAAAAGGAATATTTCTGACCCGATATGAAGAAAGAAGTGGCTGATTATTTGGATAGATGTTTCGAGTGTCAACAAGTGAAATAAGAACACGAACACCTAGCTGGACTACTCAGCCAATTACCTATTCCGGAATGGAAGTGGGAAACCATTTCCATTGATTTTATTACAGGGTTACCTAAGTCTAAAAGACAAAATGACTCAATAATGTTGGTAGTCGAAGAATTGAGCAAGGCTTCTCATTTCATACCGATGCAGTCTACTTTCAAGACCATAAAAATTGCTGAAATATTGATGAAAGAAATTTTTAGACTACACATAATACCAAAGGCTATAATTTCAGATTGAGATGTGAAATTCACGTCTGCATTCTAGAAAGCCCTATTTGAAGGCTTGGGAACATAGTTACATTTTAGCACATCCTACCATCCTTAGAAGGACGAACATACTAAACGAGTAAATAAGATAATGGAAGACATGTTACGAATGTATGTCATGAAACAACCATCTAAATGGGAAGATTACATACATTTAGTAGAGTTTTCTTACAACAACAGTTACCATACGTCCTTGCAGATGAGTCCATTTGAAGTACTATATGACCGCAAGTGCAGAACACCCTCGAATTGGGGGGGTCCCAAAGACAAATTAATGCTCAGACATGGCATGTTAAAGGAAATGGAAGATACCATTAAAATGTATGCTTGAGTCTTAAGACCACTCAAGATCGACAGAAGAATTATGCAGAAAAGAAGAGGATTTTTCGATAATTTCAAGTTAGAGATCATGTTTATGTATAAGTATTAGCCAAGAAGAGTACCTTACGATGGGGTGGATGCGCTAAATTAGTGCCCTGATTCTGTAGACCCTTCGAAGTCTACGCTCAAATTGGAGACGTGGCATATCAACTTGCTTTACCCATCCACATACGTGTACATAATGTTTTTCATGTATCATTGTTAAAAAGATATGTATATGATCCTAACCATATAATTAGTTGGCAGGAATACATGTAATTGGTACAGTCATAAAAAAATAAATTTCTAATCAGACTCAAATAAGAACATCAGAGGAAGGTTGACTAAGTTTTCTTCTTGTGTAGGTTGAACCGGAAGACGAGTTCCTGGTTGAGCCTCTAGGTATACTCGGTTATAGAGAATTAATGGTGTGGAGGTGATTTATCAACCATGTTAAAGTACAATGGAAACATTACGAGCCTAAAGAAGCCACTTGGGAGGATGAACAGATTATAAAGGAGGCCTATACAAGTCTATTTTGCAATGAATAAACATCAGGACGATATTTGATCTAGGGGGCCGAAGATGTGATGTCGCTGGTAATTGTAAATAGTTAATTACCACAATCAACAAACCTGATATTGTTAATTAAATAGGAATTCGAAAGACAATACTTTTATATATAGTTATTTATGTTTAAATATTTTGATAAAATTATGCAAAAAGTGAATGTCTTGGAGTAATGTAAATTATACGTTTCTCACATCTCAGATAGTTAGGGCAGATGGTTACCCACCTTAAATACTCCTTAGAGATTTATTTGCAAGGAAAAAGGATCGAGAGGGTAATGGGTACCTAAGGTCAAGAAAGGAAAAGAAGGAAGATAAAATATCCATGCTGAAAGGTGAGATGATTTGTTCAAGCTACTGGGCTAAATCTGGTTAGTACTTGATAGCCACAGAGCATGATAGCTATTAGCTATGGTTTTGTGCATGCGAGAACCAACATGGGGGGAGATTCATCTTGATGAATGTTGATCTCATGGTTGGGAGAATTGATAAATTGTGTCCCAGATTTGGATTGAAGGACGAGAGCTAAGTCTCGGCTATACAAATTGACATTCAAATTACACGAAGTATAAATAAGTATCTACTCTGCTTAAGGAATTGCAATTCTATTTATCATAAATGTCCATATAGAGGTAATTAGGGGTTAAGAAATTTATTCAAAACCCTAAGTTAAAAATAGATTTAGTTGAGAATCTAGAAGAGAGAAACAACCTAAATTTAATCTGTGTATATTTACTTCCGAAAAAATCAAACAAAAATATATAATCTTCTTAAAACATACCATCCACAGGAGAAGATAATTTAGCGTCTGGTATGTACAGCGTGGGAATGGAAACAAAACTCAATACATTCAGAAATAGACTAGAAGACAAACTATTTAACAAATTGCCCAAAAGTAAATTAGACTTGCTAGCCATTTGGAGATAGAGAAGGCTGGAGTTAATATCGCATAGTATTAATTAAATAAACCAAGGCAACAAAGATAAATTCACACATAATAGTATAGCAGAGATAAGATAGAGAATAAGATACATAAACTAGCCTAAAGAGTTAAGCACTATCGGAATGATAGTCATCATAATCAGTGACTAGGCTCACGTTAAAATAATAAATAAACAAAGGAAGAACAAGTAAAATTCCACATTACTGTTGAACCCAGAACGCCACCGCAACTATATTCTAGAAAATATGAGTAGAAGCAGAATGATATATATATATATATATTAATATATATATATATATATAAATATATATATATATATATATATAATTGAGAATAAACATAATATTTCCATCATGGGAATCCAATGCATAAATAGTGATTCCGCCCAATAGGTAGTCTGAACTATCGAAAATCATCACAGTCAAAGGAATGGGTAACCTTAACAGTTCACCCTCTATGAAGAGTGAAGAGATTCTGCAACTTATTAAATAATAGAAATTAATATCTTGGTTGAAGAGAAATATATGAGCTAGCTCATCATTACAGCACTGATACAAACATTGGGCTATCATCCATCAACCATAACAACCAAAAAAACTCAAAGGAATTCCAAGTCCTTGAATAAGGTAATGCTATCCACTTTACCCGGAATCCATAGTGATGTTATGTCAGGGATAGTGGTGTGACCCAAGAAGGGAACCTCGAATCTAATCATCCATTCCACGGTGAAGGAGTGTTAAAACCCTCGCCATCTCCTGAAGGCAGAAAATACCAAGCAATCTGTTAGGAGATTACTATTAGTATAACTTATTGATGAAAAGAGATGCATTGGGAGGAACAAACTTGTAGACCATCTGTGAATTTGGGTCGACCTTGCTTGACCCTCGAGACTAGAAAAGGATCTAGTAATACCTAAGGTAGAGCACAAGTGTAAGTTAAGCACATCCTAGCCATCGAAAACCCTAGGGTCATCCATATTGAAAAGAACCCTAACCTCCATACCTGTGCAATACCTTATAGAAAAGAGACCTCACAGACAAAGAAGGAAATGTCGAATTCCGCGGTGGTAAGGGTACCCAAGTTGGAAGGGCTCCATAGTCTATCATTCAATGAAGCCAAGTGATGGAGAGTCGTTGATGAGAATCTCTTCCTAATGTGGTGAGCCCCAGCTGTATTACACTAGGAATTCTCCAGAAGCCGAGATCCACCGATGCTAAGGTGTGGGAACATCGTGTGTTAGATATAGGAGTGAAATTTTCAAGGAAGCTTGAAGGAAAATGTAAGAACTGTAATAATAAACTCAATATTTTTTTTATAAATCATTATCACATGCGAAAGGGTTAATTTATTATGGAAAACCTATTAGAAATCATATATATAATCAAGTAGTCAATGATGAAAATACTTTTACTGCAAGTTTTTATTTAATGTTAATTATTTTTTATTAATTTTAGTTTTTACATGGTAATAAATATTTTTTGAGGTGTATGACAACATACATCGAAATTGCAATTGCACTAGCATATGAAACACAAGACATGTCCTCTTCCTTATCGTATGTCTTGGGACACTGATTTGCAAGTAAATTTTAACTTACATAAATAGAGAAATTTATCAGTTTACATTCTTTCGTATTAAACCTTTGAAATATTGTCTGAACATACTTATATTTAACCAAGGTTTCCTTTTGGCTCATTCTCTTTTAATTTCCATTCCTAAAATGAAGTTTGCAACACCAAGATCCTTCATCTCAAATTTAGGGCACAACTGAGTAAGTTCACTTCTTTGATGGTTTCTTTGTCATTTTCAATCAACAACATATCATCAATATACAAGACCAAATAAATAAAATTATCCTCAACCAATTTTAAATACACACAATGATCTTCTTTGCTCCTTGTGAAGCCAAGTACCAATATATAAGTGTCAAATTTTTGATACCACATCGTTGGTGATTCCTTTAACCTATAGAGGGAAGTTTTCATCTTTCTTATGAAATACTTATTTTCCTTCACCACAAGGCCTTCTTACTACTTCATGTATATTTGTTATTATAGATCCCCATGAACGAATGTTGTCTTCATGTCCATATTTTCTACTTCAAAATCAAAACCAGAACAACAAATAACAGAAATATAATGGAATTGAACATGTGAATAGGAGAAAAAATAACACCAAAGTCAATTCCCTTTACTTGGGATTAACCTTTTTCCATTGACCAAGCTTTTTATTTATCCCCTTTTCCTTCCACATTAAAATTCCTCTTAAACACCCATTTTCTAGCAATGGATTTGCTTCTAACTGGAAATTCCTCTAGATCTCAAACATCAATTTTATCTAATGTTTTCATTTCTTCAACCATAGAATTTTTTTGGAGTTTTCCATCCTCCAAATCCACCACCTGCCTAATAGTTATAGGATCATCATCAATAATAATAAAATTAAAATTTGAACAAAAATAAGGTGGAGTATACCTTTCTAGATTCCTTATTTCCTAAATTTATCTCCTCAATAATGGAGTATGTGGTTCTTATTCTTTCGATTCTTGTTCATTTGTAGAGTTTGATTCATCACACTTCAATTAAAACTCCCTCTTCTTTAATTGTTTCTCCCTTGGTAGGAATTCTTATTTGAAAATATATTTTATTTTTCTAAATACCACATCTCTACTATAGATAACCTTCATATTTTTTGGGTTCCAAATATTATAGCCTTCCAGACCATCTTTATATCCAATAAAGATATGATTTTGAGCTTCTTATCCAGATTTCTCTTATTGTCCTTTAGAATGTGTCCATAAGAATCATATCAAAATATCCTAATATGTTTAAGAGAGGGTTTCTTACTAGTCCATATCTCATTTGGAGTCTTATCATCCAATGCACATGAGGGTGATCTATTTACTAGGTAACACAGTGTCCTTTGGCTCTTTCCCAAAATTCTTGACTTGACTTGTTACCACTAAACATGCTCCTTTCTTTCTCCATCAATGGTCTATTCAACATTTGTACGACTCCATTCCACTAAGGTGTGTATGGAGTAGTATTCTACCTTGTTATACCACACTTCTTACAAAATTATTTGAATTCCTTCCCGCATAATTCTCCACCATTATCTATCCTCCACATCTTAATTTTCTTATTTTTTTTATTTTCCACAAGAGCCTTAAATTCTTTTAATTTGACGAAAACTACAAATTTCTTCCAGAGAATATAAATCCATGTATTCCTCAAGAAGTCATCTATAAATGATACATAGTACACAAATTTACCTAGTTATGGAACTAACACAAGTACAAACACATCGGTATACACCAATTATAATATTCCTAACACCATAGGATAATCTTACCTAATTCTACTTCCCATATAAACAATGTTTGTAGAAATCAAAATCTAGATATCAATTATACATACCTTCTACCATACCATTAGCATGTAGTATTAAAACACCCTTTTGTTTGATATTACTCAATATTCAATGCCATTGCATAGTATTTTCTTAGGAAACTGTAGGAGTTTCTCCTTCTTCAGCTCCACTTTTAGGAACATCAAGTTGTTGCACCCATCACTAATAATTCTTCCTGGTACCTTATATAGAGTTCCAATCCAAACTCCTCTTAGCAATAATATAGATCTTGAACCATCTTATAGGTATCATTTTCAAACATTTTCTTCACAACCAGTGTGATCAAATTTCTTATAGAAATCAAAATTTTGGCCAATACTAGGAAGTGGAAAACATTAGGGTGTGTTCTAATCCTTCCACCCATGAGATTCAACTTGACTTTTCCATGTCCTATGATTCTGTCTATTGATTCATCCCCTAGGAAACATTACCAACAATATTTCTTTCACACTCGAAAAACCACTCCTTGTGAAGAATCATATGAAAGGATGCCCCTAAATCGATCAATCATGCCTCATGCTCTACATGTGTACTTTAAGAAGTCAGATGCGCATCCCTCCTTCATCTAAAGAGGTTTTTTGCTTGTGTAGAAGGAGTATCATTAAATACATTCCCTTTCTTCATGATTTTAGATTTATAATATTTCCTGTAACTCCATTATTTTCCACATCTCTAATGTACCTTTACAATTTTTCATTGATATTTAGATATCCCATTTCAGGATTTATTTTTATTTCTATTATGGGAACATCCTCTTATAAACAAGGAATTTTGGTTTTCTTATTTTCCATATTTTTCTATATCATCCCCTTTGATAAGAAGGATGATATTTGTAGATCAAATAGATACTTATACATAGGTCTATCTAGCATGTCTAAATCACCCAAATTCTCCTTACGACACTTGCAAAAGTATTGAGTAAGTTGATATTATAACTTAGCTTAAGTCTAACTTACGTAAAGTAAATAATTAATTATACTGGTAATTGAAAAAAATAAACTTAGGAAAAATAAAGCATTTGCTTTAATAATCATGTTTTAATCTCAATCGTTGAACCCAAGAAAGGTGAGATCTAATATTGTATATCCATCGCCTAGGAGATTAGTTTGAGGGATTTAACTCAATGAAAATATTAAAAAGCAAGATTAAGGAGAGGAGGACACACCATATAGTGGAATACACCATTAAGAAAGAAATTTTGTCAAGTGAGGAGTGAGATAATTTAGTTTCCTAAGTCCGAGGAAGGTGCATGAGTACACTATTGAAAATCTAGATCGACCATGTAGATTAAGTATAGATCTAGAACCCAATCATCTAGATCAGATTCACAGTATGTTTTATTTGTATATTCCTTGATTGGGTCATTATCTTAAAACAAAAACGAAAGCAGGTTCATATTATTATTTTAATGAAGAAATATGTGTCACATGTGATTGAAATTGGTTGAAAATTTGTGATTCCTCTGAATGATCGTGTTAAGAACCTAGCTATGCTTTTATTTTATAGATCTAGAATAATTTTCTAGGAAAAAATTATTATGTTTTAGGTTTAGAATTTAACATGGTATCAGAGTGAAAACTCTAAGAAGTTGATCTCAATGTGCCAAGTTTGTACAACCATAGTTGGAGTCAAGTTTGGATCATAAGAGGTGCATATTTGAAAAAATCTAGGCCATACGAAGGTTTCACCATATATGGTGGCCAAGGAAAATTATTTTGAAAGAAAAAGATCATGTTGTATAATGCTTAAGAGAAATAATGAAATGAAATTAAAAAATTGAGATAGTTGAGTGGGCCATGGAGAGGCCCATCCAAGGTTTTTCAATGGCCCAAGGTTGTCAGACCTGCCACTAATGTTAATTAGCGTACATAGTTTGTGTGTGATTTGTGGTGCAAGGTTATGTAGTAGGAAAAATTGAGGGAAATAATGCACAAGGAACTTGTGTAGCATGGGATCACATAGAGAACAATCACTACACAAAAAAATGACTATGAGCATAGACAAATAATGAAGGGTTTTAGGACTAGATGGAGAGAGCTTTCATAACGGGAGGTGTTAGGAACAATTGCGGGGTGCAGGGGACAAGTCCAATCGACATCCTGTGGGTCTAAGGATAGATATTAACTGTAAATAATATATTGAGTATGATTTTAAGAGAAGATAATAGGTCATGTTGTCTTACATTATAGGAAAATACCACTGAAATGTTTTCAGCATGTAGAGGGAGTGAAGGGGTCTAGTGTAGGTGATGTTGCAAACTAGAGATTGTTATAGAGGTAGTGGAGTCATGTGAGGAGTTGACCATTATGAGATGCTATTAAGGTATTCTAAAAAGAATAGGTGAATAAAGTGTAGGTAAAGCATGGGGTTAGGATCTGAGGAAACTGAAGAAAGGAAGCCTATTCGGTGAAGAAGATAACCTTGATTATTGAGCATGGACAATATTAATTCGCAAGGGTCGAGAAGCGAAATAACAAGATAGTAGAAATGAGAGGGTGAAAATTGATGAGAGGAATGAACTAGAAGTATACAATAGAGATGGTAGCAGTTGAGAGGGCCTACCAACAAAGTTTGTACGAGAGTGATGGGTGCTTAAAGGATCAATAATATTTTTTTCCAGTTAAGAGTGCTAGAAGGACTTAACACATATCTTCAACAAGATATAATAAAGATGAATACAGTGACTCTTATATTTGAAGACAAGATATATGCAACCTCAATTTTCCTACCTTGGAAGGCTAGGGCTACCATGTTTCTCAAGGAAAATGATATCTGAGAGATTATTGAGAACATGATCTTGAAGTTGGAAGATGTAAAGGAGAAGGTTTCCCAAGCTAAGAGGGAGATAAAGGAACAAAGGGTACTACTGGATGTAATGAAGGACCATTTGATGCCTCACTTCTGAGAGAATAATTCATCCAAGAAGATATCTAATGCTTTGGTGGGTGTATAGTAGTGAAGGACGATTATTGAGAAACTGATGTTGAGGGACAAGCTCTAGTCTATGCAAATGAGTAAATATGACATAGTGATAAGTTACTTGATAAAAGTCGCAAATATCTATGGTCAGATTGCAGCAGTAGAGGAAGAGGTGAATGATCTAGAGTTAATGAATGTGGCATTGAATGGTTTCCAAGTGATGTCAATCCATTCATCTAAGGAATTTGTGCTAGAGATAAATAACACTCATTTGTTAGGATATGGGATGACTGAATCTAGGAGAAAATGAGGGAGAAACCAAAGGCCAAGGCCAACAACTAGTGTTACATGTAATTTTTTCACATCTAATCAAATGGACTTGAAACCATATCAATCAACATCCATTGATACTTTGTATTCATCCCCCAAAAATCCAAGAACAACCTCATTCCAGAAGTTCCAATAATTCTAGGTTAAACAACTCAAAACCCTAATTTTTAGCTTCATTGCCTATAACCTTCATGCAAACTACATTGTTGCAAGTTGTACAGAGAGAAACTGCACTAATCAACGCATGTTTCTTTCACTACAAGTGAAATGGCCTCTAGAATTTGGTAAAAAAAAAATAAAAAATGAATCTTCTCTTTCTAGAAGCTTCGCGAGTGGTTATAACCATTCACTGTTGGATTAGATCTCAGACTCCTACTCTTGACGTATTATCTCTTATCCATAGAAATTATCCTCCATGTTAGTGTCTGTTAGTCCTGCTAATCACCAGTGATAAAAAATACTCTTTCAAAGTTGTTGACAGGGTTATTAGGTCAAATTGTTATATTTTCAAATAAATTTTGATCACTAGTTAGTATGTCTAGGTATGTTACTACTCCCTCCATTTCATGGTCCAATGTCATTTTGGTCGTGTCAGCACTTATTATGATAAGAAGTTAGTAAATGTCTTGATCACCATCTCAGTCTCATCTCATGGTCAGCTTCATACTCCATTAGATCTCATCAATAGGTCAAGTCATCAAACTTGTCAAAAGAGTCATGACATCACTTATGGTTAATCATTAGTGGAGTAGTAATTAGGGGAAATAATGTGTTTAAAGAGATTTCAGCTTGTTTTAACATCCTTATTCATACTACATATACCCCCTCAAATTTTCCTCATAAATCCCCTCATTCCATCTAAAACCACTTTTTCCTTGAGAAAATCCTTTAATTCTAAGTTACAACCCATTTTCCCCTTAGAAACACTCATATTTCGTATTAATTCTTGAAACTCTAGCCATATACCAAAAAATCCTTTGTATATTCCTTTATCCACCATTCCATTGTTATACATTAAAACTTAGCCGAAATCCCTTATAATTCTAACTTTAGTTGAAATGCCATTGTGTTAACTCTAACTAAACCCATTAAAATATATTGACATCCATTTTAAAGCCCGCAACCCGCAATCATAATATCTTATATGAAATGAAAAAAATGCTCGACACCCCTCCCCAATTGCAATTGCGGGATCCCGCAATCGACCTATCCCGCAACATTAATTCTCGCATCCTGCATTAAGTCCTGCATCCTAGCTAACAGTCCCATGTTAAGTCCTACATCATTTAAACATTCCCATCCAACAATAAACCTCACGCTAATAAGGCCCCCGATAGTAGGTCCCTGTCCCAGGTGATAGATCCTGACTCTTGATTGTGATAGGTCCCAGCTCCCATCTCTCGATTGCGATAGGTCTCAGCCCCACGATGATTGTACCCATCTTAAGTATTTTCCCCTGCATGGTCCTTTCCTCGATTACGGTAGTCCCGGCTCCCAGTGATCACAACAATCTAAAGTCCCTTCCTCGCAACGCCCTACTCCCAGTTATGATTGTGATATGGTGAAAGCCCATTTTTTGGACCTGCCAAGATATGCAATTAGAGTTTAAAAAAATTCAGGTCCGGGTCTATGGTAAACACCTCGGCCAAATGTGATATATATTATAATGGATTTAAAGGTTTATTCATATCTGTTTAATGAAAAAATCACCATGTAATAAGGAATTTTGTCCCTTTGTACTACAGTTGCGATACGACACAGGCCCGTCCTAAATGCGATTGCAATAAGGATCAACGACAGAGGAAGAATTGGTCCCCCTGGCCTGCTTTTAATGGAAAAAAAAACAAAAAAAGGAGGCAATATTGCACATTCCTTACAACAGCTTTCATAACAGAATGTAGAAAAAATGGAATGGCAAGGAATTTCATCAGTCAGTAGGACTAAAAACAGTGTTTATTCGAGGCTTCAGTTACACCAAAACAACACCAGAACTCAACCAAATGATATTTTAGTAGTTTTGATCTATTTTTATGAATTTTTGTAACGAATGTTGAAATTTGTTTCAAGAAACTTTTTTTGTAAACCATTGTATAAATACTTCAGATTTTGAAGTATTAGGTGTTGGAAAGCAGTGAGTGGAACTCTTGTAGCTTGTACTTCATCATTTTTTACAAGAAATCAAAGGACAATTGCAGATATTATTCAGGAATTCTTGTGTTGTGAGTTTGTGATAATGTTTTCTCTCTGTTATAGTTTTATATGAATGATATATAAGTATTTTTTCCATATCTTCCTTCTTAAGTGATTTTCTTAAGAGGTTTTAAGAAGAACTATTTTAATTAAGCTTTGTTTTGTTAGGAATATCTTTTTGTGTACTTATTCTTCTGACAATTGAATTCATGCTTTCCATGATCATTTTGAACCTTTGCTTTTCCACCTACACTACATCAATAAAACCCCAAAGTATCACAAAGGCAGACCTACCCTTCTCCTTTATATCTCTTGCAATTGAACCCTTGAGACCTGACCTAGTTCCTTGATTTTCACTCTTGATGTAGCAAAACCTTAAATTTCAAAACCCTAGAGCTGAAACATATCTAGCCTAATATATTTTTCCCACTCCAGTCATATTTGGCTATGAACTTTATAGAGAGAGCCCTCTCTGGTTTAGCAAGCCTAGCTACTAAACCCTAAGTGGTTGAGATTACCACCATCAATCTCCTTTCTCAACCTTGGGACATTGTGGAGGATAAAATTTTGGAACCATTTCCACGAAAATGAGTGATATATCTTCCCTGGGATTCATTTTGAAAGTGCACTCAAGATTGGTCCTGTGGGTGACAATTTCCAGTACTCAAAGAAGGTTGATCTAAATCACATCAAGTTAAGGTGTAAAATTAAGACACGAGGCCAAACCCTAACCCAAATCCACCTCCTGTCGTTGATGATCCAGAGAAACTGCTAAGGAAACTCAATTCTCCTCTTTCTGAAGGTGGTGCTCATAAATTGGTAAGAACTACTTCTTTTCCTAATCAATTGTTTACGATTGAAGATATTTCTTTTGATATCCAATTTGAGCTATCCTTTCAGAAGTAGTATTCGACACTATCAAGTTTGATTCTTACCTTCCTTCTTCTAAGTCCCTGTTTTCTAAATTTGATCGTGAGCTTTGTTCAAACTTTAATAAGCTCCAAAGTCTAGCTAACCAGCTTCAGATCACCACCAAAAAGGCCCACATTCAATATCAACTTGAGAATCTATCTGCTAATACTTCCTATACCATACCTCCAAATACATAAGCCACATCATCTATCCTTGTTAATCCACCACCATATCCATTGATATCATCATCCCCATCAACACATCTAGTTGTAGTTCCCGTACAATTTCCTCTAGTAGGCATGGAAAGGTTTGTCCCTCTAGCACTACCTGGTCAACCTGTTGCCCTACCTCAAAAATATGGCCAAAGGCTTCCTCTTTTTGATGGAACTTCAAAAACCACATCTCAACAACATGTTGACAAATTGGTGGATTTCATTGATGTCAAAGAGGTTGATGACGAGGATGTTAAAATGAGAATTATAGCACAAATATTTTCCTAAGAGGTTAAGAGGTGGTTTCGTGGTTTGGCAGTTCGTTCCATCAATAGCCCTCGATGGCTAACAGAGTTGTTCCTAGTTCGATGGGAAGAAAAGAAGAATCCATTATAGATTTTGGCTCAATACAACTCCATGAAGAGAAATCCAAATGAAATAGTGTAGCAATTCACAACTAGATTCAATAAGGTGTACAATTCTATCACCAATGACATGAAACCTCGCCCTGGTTTAGCACTCCTCCACTATTGTGATGCAAGACAAAGAAACATCCCCTACCAATGAAGCCAAGACAAGACCAATGAAACCTCTACCATCAATGCAAGAAAGGATAAGGACACTCTAAGTGAAGGTCGGAGAAAGGAGTCTTATACCAAAGGATAGCCTGAAAAGTAGGATACCACTTCAAAAGAGGTAGAGAATCAATCTAACTTGTTTATTTTAGAGAATGAAATTTCTAAGTTGAAATTTTCTATCCCTCTAACTGAACTAGTCAATAATGATAAATATAAGTCTCAGATTGCCAAGATGTTAAAGCTAGATCAGATGTCAGATATGGTTAATGTCACTGATGATGACCTCGCAATTCTGTTTGGTCCGGGCGTAGAGGTGATTCTAGAAGATAGTGAAGTCCCACCATTCTACCTTAGTTTGAAACTCCATGATTTTATCCTTCATAATGCCATGTTATATTTTGGGGCCTCACACAACCTTATGCCTAAAGCCATTATGGACAAACTAGGATTATATATCACCCGACCATACCATGATCTCTATTCTTTTGATTCAGGAAGAGTGAATTGTCTTGGTCTTATCAAAGGATTGGTAGTGTCTATGGACTAGATTCCGGCCAAGAATGTGTTGATGGATGTAGTCATTGCTGATATTCCTCCAAGGATTGGCATGTTTCTCTATCGAGCTTGGGGAGAAAAGTTGAAAGGCACCCTACAATTTGGTTTCTCTTACGCTACTATACCGGTGTTTGGGCGGATTAGAGAAAAAGATGAAATTTATGATTAGTAGCAAAGAGAGGCCTAATAATCACCCTATCCATGTTGTACATACCAAATTAGAGTCTTTTATTTTGTATAGTGATATGAGTTCAGTAGATGATGACAGTCAGATTGTTGAAATTTTAGAAGTTTCAAAAGTTATAAACAGTGTACTTAAGGATTTGATTGCAAAAAGAGAGAAACAAGATGTAGATTATATGTAGCTGGAATGTTCACCTAAAAATACTATTGAATTAGTGCAAGAAATAGAAATTGTCGAGACAACGAGTCATCCTCCAACAAGTAAAATAAATCAGACCTCTAGATTTTAGTTTCCCGATGAAGAAGATGGTCTTTGGACCTTGTACTTTGATGGAGCATTGGTAAAGGAAGGAGTCGGGATTGACCTGTGGATTCATGGTCCCTTGCATCAGTCAGGTAAATTCCCTCTCAATGTAAGATTATGCTCATATAATTTAGCTTTTGATTTCTCAAATAAGGAGGTAGAGTACGATGCAATGATTCTCGGCCTTAAAATTCTCAAAAAGCTAGGAGCAAAGAAGATTTCAGTTTATGACGACTCGAAGTTGGTGATTAAATAGGTAAAAAGGGGAGTAACAGGACGAGCATCCAAGGATGTGATCTTATTGAAATGTTGTCCTTGTTATTATCAAAACTTTTTCAGGATATACATTGTCTTTGATTCCTAGAAGTCAGAATTTTATGGTTGATTCCCTTGCCACTGCAAAAAGCATGTTTAAGATCCCCATCCACTCTAATAAGAAGTTTTCAGTTCATGTCAAGCATCATCCAGCTGCCCCTGACAATATGAGATATTGGCAGGTGTTTCGGGATGATAAGGAAATTAATAATTTTCTGCAGATGGAGGATGAATTCTTGCATTCCCATATTGATTATTTGTATGATGAGAACGATCAGGAAGTTGAGGCCATTGAGGTGGAAGTGTTGAAGTTGAAAGGAAATAAAATTCTATTAGGTCTCATGCCTTTGGAAGAGTTATTTGACCGCGATGATGTTTCCAAAAAGCCAACAATGGTCCCCACAGAAAATGGTGTTGAAAATTTAAACATTGGCACAACTAAAAAGCCAAAAATGGTCAAGTTGTCGAAGTCTCTATCCCTTGAGATGAAAGGTAAATACATTGCTTTAATGGCTGAATTTTCTGATTTATTTTCTTGGGACTATTCAGATCTAAAGGTGTATTACAAGAACATCATCCAACATACTATACTAGTCAAGCCTGATCAGAAGCCATTCCGCTAGAAGCTGAGGAGGATTAATCCCAAATTGCTGCCATCCATTGAGAAAGAGGTAAATAGACTTTAGAAAGCTGGTATCATAGTTCCTATTCATTTTTCTGAATTGATGTCAAATCTTGTGCCGGTCAGGAAAATGATCGAGGAGATTCGTCTTTGTATTGATTTCATGAATTTGAATAAATTTTCCTTGAAGGACAATTATCCTCTTCTGAAGATGGGCCATATTTTATAGAGGGTAGTTGGGGCTTCAAGGATGTCACTTCTTGATGGATACTCGGGATACAACCAAAGTTTTTTGTATGAAGATGATCAATTAAAAATATCCTTTACAACATAATTTCGTACTTTTATGTATGCCAAGATGTCATTTGGGTTGAAAAATGCAGGGGCGACATTTTAATCAGTAATGGATATTGCTTTCGCTAATGAAAAAGATGTATTTTTGGTTATTTACTTCGATGACCTTACAATTTTTTCCAAATCTGATGAAGAGAATTTGCATCATCTAAGGATTGCTTTTTAGAGGTGCAGGAAGTACGATATTTCGTTGAATCCAAAGAAGAGCTTATTTGCCATGAAGGAGGGAAAACTACTGGGGCACATTATTTCAAATGATGGTATTCACATTGATCCTGCAAGAGTTGAACCAGTCCAATAGTTAGATTTCCAAATAAACAAAAGAGAGATTCAATCTTTCAAGGGAAAAATCAACTTTTTGAGGAGATTTATCCCCAACCTTTCTCAACACTTGAGAGAGATGACTAATATGTTGAAGAATCATAGTGAGGTAAGATGGTTAAAAGATGCAAAGAAATCATTCAATGCAGTTAAACTTTCATTGTCTTGTGTTGCCACCTTGATCAACCCCGATTATACTTTAGATTTCATCATATTTTCATTTTCTTTTGAGCATGCTTTGGCTGTAGTCCCAATGAAGAAAAAGGACCACAAAACTAAACAACCCATAGCCTTTTTCACTTGAGCTATAAGAGATGTAGCGCTAAGGAATAACATTATTGAAAAACAAGATTTAGCCTTGGTGAAATCTCTAAAGGACTTTTGGGTATACATTTTTTATTCACATATTCTGGCTCATGTTCCAACTGCAGTAGTGAAGGATGTTCTCATGCAGACAGATCTAGAAGGTAGGTAGGGAAAATCGATTGCAACAATGCTAGACTATGATCTAGATATAAAATCGACAAAGTTGATCAAGTGACAAGGTTTGGGAAATCTCATGGCTGAATCTACCTTGCACGCATTGGATATCAATATAATTGCTACCCTCTCTGAAGAAGAAGTCGAAGACTTGTCAGTACAGGTATCATATATTTTTAATTCATCTCTTTGGTATTCTAACATTGTTTATGCACTCCAGCACTTGAATCCTCCACCGGAAGTGCTAAGAAGTAAGAGTAGATCATTCAAATTAAAAGCTTCAAAATGTTACATCCTTGATGGTGTCTTATTTTGGAAGGATTTGGGTGGTGTGTTGTTGAATTATCTTACCAAATGTGAGGCAAAATAACTGATGAGTAACTTTCACAAGGGAGATTGTGGTGGTCACCTCTTTTGGAAAACCATAGCCAACAAAATTTCGAGGACTGGTTTTAACTAGCTGACTCTTTTTTCCGACGTATATAAAACTGTGATGAGTTGTCATGAATGTTATATTTTTCAGGGGAAAAGGAAACTATTACCATTTCCATTGCAACCCATTTCAGTCTCGATGCCACTTTAGCAGTGGGGTCTTGATTTTCTTGGGGAGATCCATCCTTCATTTTCAGCCCAGCACAAATGGATCCTAACAACCATAGGTTACTTGGAAAAATGGATTGAGGCGATCTGAACTAGGCAAGCTACTGATTCGGTAGTCATTCAATTCATTGAATCTACTATCTTGTCAAGATTTGGTTTCCCACAAAATATAATCGTTGATAATGTCGCTGATTTCAAATAAAGAAAGATGATGGAATTATGTGAAAAGTATCATATCACATTTGGGAATTCAACTGCTTATTACCCACAAGATAATGGACTAGTTGAATCTTCCAATAAATCGTTGGTCAACATAATCAAGAAGATGTTGGAGGTCAATAAGAAGAACTGGCATAAAAAGCTTATCAATGCTTTATGGGTGGATATAGAAAGTAATAAGAAATCCATAGGTATGTTGCCTTTTTAATTAGTGTATGACATTGATACTGTCTTTCCTACTTATCTTGCTTTCTCAGTCATGAATATTTTGCAAGAAGTTGGAAACAAACCAAATGATTTGCAGTGAAGAATAAATCAGATGATCCATTTGCAACGAACTGGGGATGAAATATTTCAAAATACTTCTAAAATTCAGGGAAGCATAATGAAGATTTATGACTGCAAGACTAAAGTAGATGATTTCAACATGGGGGGTATAGGTCTTCATTGGGATGCACGTAATGAAGATAAGGGAAAGCATGGTAAGTTTTAAAATATGTGGAAACGGACATACATAATCTCATATTTGAGAGGCAAGAATGCCTATCTGCTAGATGAAATGAATGGAAAAGATTATTCAAGGGGAGAAATAAATGGTAAGCTTCTCAATCACTACCTTGCTTGATCAATTTTTGAAAAAATTCATTATCATTGTACATACCAGTTTACTTTCCTGTCAGAGTGTGAAGTAGTTATCATGGGAGCTTGAAGCCCGAGGAGAAGGACATACAGATTCCTTAACCGACTGTTGGTTTGAAAGGTTTATTTTGTTTTTTATTGTCGAAGTGAGTTCAGTTTGTCAGTTTTCAATTTTGAGTTTGGTCTTTCTGTTTTTGACTCAATGCCCAGTGGATTAGGCTACTTGGTGTATGGTGTTCTTGAGACCTCCTAAAGGAGCTGCTATCCCCAGCTGGAGCCAATGTTAGTGTCTCTCAGTCCTGACCATCACCAATGATCAAAAGTACTCTTTCAAAGTTGTTGATAGGGTTATTAGGTCAAATTTTTATATTTCCAAATAAAATTTGATCAATGATTAGTATGTCTAGGTATGTTATTGTTCCTCCATTTCATGGTCCAATGTCATTTTGGTCGTGTCATCACTCATTATGATGAGTCATCAGTAAATTTCTTGATCATCATCTCAGTATCATCTCATGATCAATTTCATACTCCATTACATGTCATCAATAGGTCAAGTCATCAAACTGGTCAAAAGAGTCATGACATCACTAATGGTTAATCATTATGGGAGCAGTAATTAGCAGAAATAATGTGTTCAAAGAGATTTCAGGTTGTTTTAACATCCTTATTCATACTCCATATACCCCCTCAAACTTTCCTCATAAATCCCCTCATTCCATCTAAAACCCCTTTTTCCTTAAGAAAATCCTTTAATTCTAAGTTACAACCCATTTTTCCCTTGGAAATACTCCTATTTCATATTAATTCCCGAAACTCCAGCCATATCCCAAAAATTCTTTGTATATTCCTTTATCTGCCATTCCATTGTTATACCTTAAAACTGAGATGAAATTCCTTTTAATTATAACTTTAGCCGAAAGTCCATTTTGTTAATTGTAGTCTCACCCATTAAAATATATTGATATCCCTTTTAAAGCACACAACCCGCAATCGACGTATGTTATATGAAATGCAGAACATTGCTCCACACCCCTCCTTAATTGCGATTATGGGATCCCTCAATCAACCGATCCCACAACATTAAGTCCCGCATCCTGAACTAAGTCTCACATCCTGACTAACAATCTCGCATTAAGTCCTACATGCCACAAACATTCCCTTCCTGCAATAAACCCCGCGCTGATAGGGCCCATGACAGTAGGTCCTGGCCCCCAGCGGTAGGTCCTGGCCCCAAACTATCGCACCCATCTTAATTCTTTTTCCCCGCATGGTCCTTTCCCTGATTGTGAGAGTCCCTGCCACAATGATCGCACCAATCCAAAGTCCCTTCCCCACAAGGCCCTACTCCCAGTTATGATTGTGATAAGGTGAAATACCCCTTTCCGGAACCGCCGGGATATGTAATTATATTTTTAAAAATTTCGGGTCTGGGTCCGTCGTAAACACCCCAGCCGGATGCAATATATATTATAATGGATTTAAAGGTTTATTCAAATCCATTTAATGAAAAAATAACCATGTAATAAGGAATTATGTTCCTTTGTATTGCAGTTACGATATGACATAGGCATGTCCCATATGCGATTGCGATAAGGATCAACGACAGAGGAAGAATCGGTCCCTTGGCTCGCTTTTAATAGAAAAAAAGAAACAAAAGTGAGTCAACATTACACATTCATTAAGCAATTTTCAAAACATAATTCCTAAAAGATGGAACAACAAGGCATTTCATCAATCAGCAAGACTAACAATAGTGTTTATTCAAGGTTTCAATTACACCAGAATGCCGAGAACAGCACCAGAACTCAACCAAATGATATTTTATTAGTTTTGATCTATTTTTATGAATTTTTGTAACAAATCTTGAAATTTGTTTCTAGATGATTTTTTATAAACATTGTATAAATACTTCAGATTTCGAAGTATTATGGGTTGGACATCAATGGGTGGCACTCTTGTAGCTTGTACTTCATTATTTTTTATAAGAAATCAAAGCACAGTTGCAACTATTATTTAGGAATTCTTTTGTTGTGAGTTTGTGATAATTTTTTTCTCTCTGTTATAGTTTTATATGAATGGTATATAAGTCTCTTTTCCATATCTTCATTCTTCATTGATTTCCGTAAGAGGTTTAAAACATAATTATTTTAATTAAGCTTTGTTTTGGTTAGGAATATTTTTTTTGTAGATAGTCTTCTGACAAATGAATTCATGCTTTCCATGCTAATTTTTAACCTTTGATTTTCCACCCTATAGTACATTGAAAAAACCCCAAACTATCACAAACGAATACCTACCCTACTCCTTCATATCTCTTGCAAATTAACCCTTGAGACCTAAACTAGTTCCTTGATTTTCACTCCTAATCCAGCAAAACCTTAAATTTCAAAACCATAGAGCTAAAACATATCTATCCTAATATCTTTTTCCCACCACAGTCATATTTGGTTGTGATCTTTATAGAGAGAGCCCTCTCTAGTTTAGGAGGGCTAATTGTTGAACCCTAAGTGGTTTGAGTTTACCTCCGTCGATCTCCTTTCTCAGCCTTGGGACATTGTGGAGGATAACACTCCCTATAATGTGGATCTAAGTCCTATAATGGTAAATCCCAAACCACCTATTTTACCCTATAAATTCGCTGCCTCCCATAGAGTCTGGATTGGATTTTCAAGACTCTTAGTCATGTCCTCATGTTGATTCTTTGTTCCTAGGGATCCATTATCCATCCATGCACTTTAGTTGTGATTGAAGGTTTGATTTGTGTCAAAGAAAGGACAATATAGTTGGGATACATCTACAAGGTCAAGATCTGAAAGTGTTGTATGTTCTCCTACATTCATTAATACAAAACATGCTTTGTTTTCCTATACGTATGTCTCATTTAATGTGTAGATAGAAACTTTCCTTCTTGACTTAATGTTTAGAGATGTTATTATATATAATTTGTATATTTTGGTTCTCTTGATTGTTTTATTTGTTTTGTAGGTTCCACTGTTACCATTTGGAGTTGGAGTTGGAGTTTACAAGAAAGGATAAGAGGAGAGCTTGTGTTGGATTCCGGGAAATTATTTCTTCCATACCCTAAACTTCTCTGAAGAAAAGATAGTCCTTTTCTCTGTCTTGTTTCTAGATCAAGCCACTAGATCCAGGGAGTTGCTTCTGTCCGCATAAGGAAATTATCCTTCAAACAACTTGGTGACTCTACTGGGGAGCATGATGTTCCTTTAGCGGTTTCCTTTACCTAGCCTTTTAGGACCCTTGGAAACAACTCAATTTGAATCTTTTAGATAGTTATCAGTCTTAGGAAATTATAATTATGGGCTTCGCAGGATTTTTTTTTATTTTTCAAGAAAATTCAACCCTAACGCACTTCGTATTTTGAGACAGAGCGACCCGGTGCACTAGTATCTCTTTGTAAGTGTGATGACTCACACTAGTTGTGATATATAGGCTGCATTGGTTCTTGTAGAATGAAAAAAATTTCATTTTTATGCCTTGCTCTAAATTTTTTTTTGATTGCGGTGATTTTTCCTGAGCCCTTGAACTAGTCAATGTCTTTGTAAAACCAACAGCCAATTTAAAATTGAGCGGGATTTCCTTTTGATGAGAGTTTGATTGTTTTTGTTTCTTCTTGTCAATTATGGATTTTTGTCACTTGACTTTCTTTTCTGTTTGTTAAAAAACTTTCATATTATAGTTTTAGTTTGTATGAATTCTTTTGATTGAATAATCTAGTCGCATTTCATTTTTCGTTGCAATTGAAAATTGAAAAGGAAATGAAAAGAAAAAATTGCATTTTCTTCATACTTTAAGGATTTGAATTGAATTGGAATAGTACATATGAAGATCTTAATTAGGAAGTTCATATTTTTTGCATCATATTTTATTGCATCATTGATTGAAGCTCCTTCCTTCCCTTATATATATCTTCATTGAATAGAAATAGTTCTTTTAATCATGTTAGTTGCATTGTAGGAGTTCAGGTGAATTTATTTTGTGATCCTTGAAATTGAAACTTAAATCAAGATCAACTTTAAAATTTATTCAATTAACTTAAGGAGCATTTGGAACACTAATGACACACATAGTGGTCTAGGCTAAAAGACATGTTCCAACTTGTTAAACGTAGGAGCTTCCATTACTTGTCAGTGTTACATCTCGGGGATGGTTTGTTTTCCATGTACATCAAAGTATATCATAACATTCTTCCATGTAACTTCAAGTATATAGGATGACACTCCACATACATATGAGTATATTAGAATGCCCCCATTGTATGATTATCCATTAGACAACACTACTACATACTATGCTTCCACATACCTCCAGGTATATTTTGGAAGTCCCCACTAGGTTGCAATATTGCCATAGGTAACCAAGTCGATCACCTTGTTAACTGTGATACATCGAACACAACATTTATGGAGATTACCTGAATGTACCATCAATGGTATATTAGAGTTAAAAGTGACTTGGTAAACCATTTTTCCTAGTTTCCCATTTTTGTTTTATTGGTGTTTTTAATTTCTAAAATTAATTAATGCATCACGGAAGAACACCCTGAACACCCCCATAATTTGCGTAGAATGAAAGTTTTTCCTCCATAGGAAACACTTGGTCATCGTAGAATAATAAAACACAACCTATTGAACCTGGTAAATCAGAATCTAGCCCTTCTGGAACCACAAATGAAGTTAATCAACCAAAATCGTCACTTCCCATTAGTACCGAACCTGAAGTTACCTCTTTGGAAACTTGTGAGATTGAAGCAATTGAAATTGGAAATCTCGAAACATTAGAACCCAAAGTCATAGAACTTAAATTTGTAGATTCATACACTTTACAACTTGATTAATGACATAATAACTGAACCGACTACTTCAAGAACTTATTCTTCTTTTTCTCTGTCATTATCTCAAACACACTCTATGTTTTTGGGTCCTGACAGAGAATAAAGTCCACTTGGTATTTTGAGCATAGAATAGATTACTGAAGAGGATTTCCCTAGCCCTCAAACTCCTATTTTCATACCATTACAATATGATTTTCCTCCTTTGTACAAATATTTTCCTATATTTACCTCTAAAACTCAAACACAAGCTCATTTACATCAAACTCCTTGTTTTAATTCACCTTTGAACTTTCCTCGACAAATTCATTTTAGAATTATAACCATGGCCAAGTGAGAAACAATTTCTCAACTTCTATCTACTATTGTGACTGAATCGAATGATGTTACGACATCCTATATGTTTTCAACCTCACCAGAAACTCACTTATATGGTGGTCCTTAAGTGCCATTTGGCTACCAGACATTGTATGGAACTTTTTATGTGTGTTAGCTAGTCCTTGGACTTCTCATTTAGCATATGTAGAAATTCTACAAATTCTCTACAAATCTACCTCTAATATCATGTAGAAAATATGACTATAGATTAACCCGATTATGTAATATACCAAAGAAAAATACTATAATCTACTTCTATTATAAATTTTCTTTTTGGAAGCTTAAAGATCTAGTTGAATAAAAGCTGAATGCAAATAACCATAAGAAGAAGAATCAATGCACATGAAACATAGAAAATACTCACGGGAAAGCCTCAGCTAAAAACCCCACTATCTGTATTATCATACAAGGTGGAAATATATCAGGATTACACAAAGCCTTAGCTCTCACAGCTAGCCAGCTCTTAGTACAATCCTCCTGGATGCTCATCGGAAAACAAGGCTTCTCACAAACCTTCTCCTCTGTCCTCCAAGCCTCCTATTTCCTTGCGCAGTTTCTCTTGGGTGATCCTACTGTTACCAAGTGGAACACTGATCACTCACACTAATCTCACACCCTGTTAGATCTGCGCAATCCTCAAGGAATTTTATTCCTTCTGCATGCATGAGTTTCCTTTATAAGAGAAAACATGCAACTGATAGTACACTGTCCTTGAAATTTAGCTCAACTGGGTCTTTCTCATAATAGACATGCATGAGTTACTGATGAGAGAATATTCAATTATCTAGAGTACACTAGTTGAGGCATGCATGCATCAACTGACTGATAACTCACAATTAGTTCCTAAAATAGTTTGGAACTAATTTAACTGGAGTTAACTCAGTAAATTGAGCTAACTAATTTCAAATCAAATATAACTCAATCTTATCTCCTTAAGCAAGGGATAATCTCCTTAATTTAAGGGATAACTGTTGCATGACTTCAAAAAGACTTCCAACTTGAATTTCTCCAACTAATTAATCCATAATGAATTAATTAATTATTTCCAGGCAGCTGGTGAGACTAAATTCGATTTTAATTCACAATTTTAATTCAAGGAAAAATTAAAATTGGAATATTCTGTATTCTATTTTTATCATTTCTTGTTGCTATTTTCAACACTCCCTCTCAACAAGAAAGGAATTCAACTCGATCCTGATCCTGAACATTTGGAATGTTATGCATGCAACACTACTCTCTAGTGTTGTTGCTCCATCAACACTAGAAACAAAAACAAAACAT
The DNA here is from genome assembly GCA_000404065.3 of Pinus taeda. Taxonomy (NCBI): domain Eukaryota; kingdom Viridiplantae; phylum Streptophyta; class Pinopsida; order Pinales; family Pinaceae; genus Pinus; species Pinus taeda. The sequence goes on from APFE030204083.1 coordinate 433,529, forward strand.
CCAACCTGAATCAGTATGATGCATCTGTCATCAAAGTCTCTGATTGTTATTGCCTCTGTCAACTGAAAACTCTGTGCTTTTTTTGACTCTGCCTTTCTGCACAGTTCTCAATCCTTCTTTGTGCTCTTCAGGATCTGATTGCTCTAGCCTTTGTCACTTTGATCATTGACTGTATTAGTCCCACTAATTCCTCCCGCTACTATGTACTTTGGGCTCCCATAGCAAGGTATGATCGATGAGATAAAACCTCTCAAGGGACCCTTCCCAATTTCAGCCTTCTTGGGACTATCACTTCACATCACCCCACCTCACACCTAGAGGTATGGCTGCATGTTCTCGATCTACCCACTCGGCTCGAAATTTCCCCTACTAGAGGTCTCTACTTGAGTGGATACCTCCACTCGGTCTCCTCTCAGCATCTCCAATTATGGATCCTCCACAATTGTCTGAGACTTCTTCTGGGACTGCATGTTGAGAGATAATTTACTCTCCCTTTCAACCACCAAGTCTCTAACATTTGCCTTGCTCCTCAAGGCTTTGCATGCATCTTGAACCTTAAGAGCATATAGGTTCTTAACTCATGAACTGATCTGTTTCACCTGTCTCGTGGTGATGTGTCTAAGGAAAACTTTTCCCTTACTGAAAACAACATCATAGCCTTTGTCCTCCAACATCGCGATCGATACCAAATTCTTCTTCAGTCCATACACATACTTCACATCTATCAAGGTGATAGGAGGTCCATGCTCCCTCTCAAAAGCAACCATTCCTACTCCTGACACATTATACCTTTCGTCGTCATCCATCTCTATGTGCATCTTGAGGCCCTTCTCCTCCAAGGTACTGAAAAAACTTTTGTCACCAGACATGTGGACTGAGGCTCCGCTATCAAGATACCAAACACAACCAATCATTGATGACACCATGCATGTGATGAGGGTAAATTCCATTTCGAACTGAGAGACTAATGCCTCACCTTCTGATCCTTCCGAGGATCCCTTCTTGGACTTCTTCGATGGGAAATTAGTTGCATAATGTCCCATGTCGTGATAATTAAAGCATCTCACTTTAGACTTGTCACCCTTATTCCCTCCATGAGAATAATTCAATTTGGAATGGGAAGACTTCCCCTTCCCTTTCCTTGCCATTGGCCAACCTTGAAGTATGATATGAATCGATTTGCACCTGCAACCCCGAACTTTAAAACTTCGAATTCTCTTCTCAGTACACTATTCACAGCTCCGATAAACTTGGCTCTGTTACCATGTAGAAATTTCTACAAATCTAGCTCCGATACCATGTATAAATTTCTCTATCGATCTATCTCTCTTGGATCGTGTAGAAAAATTGTTGTAGGTTAACCCGATTATGCAATATACCAAAGGAAAATACTATAATCTACTTCTACTATCAATTTTCTTTTCGGAAGCTTAAATATGTAGCTAAATCAGAGTTTAACAAATATAACCATAAGAAGAAGAATCAATGCACATGAAACACAGAAAATACTCAGGAGAAAGCCTAAGCTAAAAACCCCACTATCTGTATTATCATACAAGGTGCACATATATCAAGATTACATAAAGCCGTAGCTCTCACAATTAGCCAGCTCTCAGTATAATCCTCCTGGATGCTCACCGGCAAACAAGGGTTCTCACAAACCTTCTCCTCTACCCTCCAAGCCTCCTATTTCTTTGTGCAGTTTCTCCTGGGTGATCATGTTGTTACCAAGTAGAACACTGATCAATCACATTGATCTCACACCCTGTCAAAGCTATGCAATCCTCAGGGAATCTTATTCCTTCTACATGCATGAGTTTTCTTTATAGGAGAAAACATGCAACTGATAGTACTCCGTCCTTGACATTTAGCTAATTGGGTCTTTCTCATAATAGACATGCATGAGTTACTGATGAGAGAATCTTCAGTTATCTGGAGTACACTAGTTGAGTGCATGCATGCATCAACTGAATGATAACTGATAATTAGTTCCTCAAATAGTTTGGAACTAATTTAACTCGACTGAACTCAGTAAACTGAGCTAACTAATTTCAACTCAAATATAACTCAATCTTATCTCCTTAATTAAGGGATAATCTCCTTAACTTAAGGGATAATTGTTGCATGACTTCACAAAGACTTCTAACTTGAATTTCTCCAACTAATTAATCCATAATGAATTAATTAATTATTTCCAGGTAGTTGGTGAGACTAAATTCGATCTTAATTCACAATTTTAATTCAAGGACAAATTAAAATTGGAATATTCTAGATTATATTTTTATTATTTCTTGTTGCTATTTTCAACACCATATTCATCTGAAATAACATATGGTCCCTCCTTAACAAGTACCTCACTAATTTTTCAACCTATTGTGCCCCAACCTCATTTGGTGCAACAATATGGTGCATTTCTAGGTAGATTAGGACACCTACAACAACTTACTCTGTCCTATATTGGATACCCTCATCATGGGGGAGGTTGCCTCCATTCACTCCTTATCCTTTAGTAGGGGGTAACTTATAGCTATCATGTTCCCGTCTGCTGATGAAATGTTACAAGTTGGTGTTATTCTTTATTCGAGTCCTCTTCCTATGGGTGCTCCATTTTCAGGAGTGGCTTCTACTCCTTGGGATCCTACCTTACCTGTTCAACCTGGTTTGCTATTAACTCAAATACTAACCTCTCAACCTACTCCAACTATGCCTTGGGTTCCTACTTGTCATTTTTTTCAATTCGCACCTCAACCTACCCAAGTTACACTTCAAATGAATCAACCTGTTCAAGTTGTATCCAAAATACAAACTAGTCAAATGATATAGAGGATTTCTCAAATCCCGTCTACCCAACTTATTGAAGGTGTATTACAAGCTTTATTTAACCCACTTGCTCAGACTATTCCACAGATGCAAGTTTACCAATGTTTTCAAAGCATGCCATAGGTGACAACTAGTCAACCTAGTATTGGAATGATTCAAATTCCATCTAGGCAACCATTTCAAGGTATCCAACAAATTCCTATTTTCCAGACAACTATACCACAAATACCTTATCAAAGAAAACATTTCCAAAGTCATATTTTCCCATCTTACCAAGGTTTCATGGAACTAGGCAACCTGGTCACAGTCATCCTGTTTATCAAAAGCCTCCTTATCTGGGTGGAATGAAAGTTCCCATAGCTCAACCAGTTCCATCATATCCAGGATACCTTCCACTATCAGTTAAGCTTTATCCACAAGTTCAACCTCCTCCATCAAAATTTGACAGGAAATTATTGTTCATTGTGACACTAGAGTTACCAGATCTCTCCCAGCTATTGAATGATCTGATTTGTCATTATCCTTGGTGGTCAGCTATTCCAACCAAATTGTTGAGTGATGTTCTAAATTCTAATGGAAATCTTGGAGAAGATTCATCAAATTATGTCATGAACTATCATTTTTGGTGTTCGTCAAAATCCTTAAATGATGATTCCATTTGTTTACGACTTTTCTAGTGAACGCTTACTGACTCGGTAGCTAAGTAGTATGTTGAATTACCTAGAGCTTCATTTAACAACTTTAGTGCATTTTCAACCATGTTTTTAAGCCATTTCCAATTACCCATCCATTACAAAACTAGTACTGATCTTTTGACCTCTATGAAGAAATTTGACTCTACTCATATATCCTATCATATACACAAGTGGAGGCATCAACGTCGTTTGGTCAAAAATTATATTCCTGGTTAGTTGTTAGAAAAATGGTTCATTAAAACCCTATTGGTTACTATAACTAAGAATGTTTCCAAAGGCATAGTTTTTACTGAAGATCAATTCATTTCTTGTGCTCAATATATGTATTTCATTTATATCCAATCTAGCATGCTCTATGACAAGATACTTAATGATTCGTGACCTTCGCATAATTTTCCAATTGATCCCTCGAAGGAATCATATGGTACTGATGGCGTGACTGGTTCTGTCAGTAAAAAGTCAATTTCCAAATATTATAATCAAACTAATTTGAAATCTACTCCAATTGTGACAAATCAAAGCCCTTCTAATCCTTCTTCTAACAGTGCTTCCAAGGTTAAAATAATTTAATCTATGAAAGGAAAATCTCAGCAATCTGGAAGTAAGTAAAATGGTAAAGGTAAGAAAAAATAGGAAAACCCCCCATAGTATAAGAAGAAGAACCAGTCTCCTAACGAGAAACGTAAGCCTTGTTACCCTTATCTTATCTGTAATGGCAAGAATTTTAATAAGGATTTTCCACATAGAGAAGAAATCACTCATTTTTTAAAATTTTCATCCACTGCACCTTCCATGTTGATAGACCCATTCCCAAACCTAATGGCGAAAGTAGTTGCACAAAAGCCATCTTACTCTTCTCAAACCACTATTTTTATATGTCAGAAAGATGTCTTGATGGACACTAGAAACAAATATTATGGTAATATGAATCCTTCAACTAGAAAGGCTGTTGATCAACCTTCCAATTCTACTCCACCCACATCTAGTCCTCTCCAAATCGAAAAACCTTCTCCTGAGATGACCATTAAGCCTTCGAAAGCAGTGATTCATAAATCATCATTTAATCCCCATGTGAAAGGCATACAAAATTATAATATAGTTTATGATTTAGCTTAAGATCCTTCAATTATGTCTACTTTCAAAGTTTTGTAGAATTGTCTTGCTCAGAACAAGTTTCTATTAGTAGCCATTGGAGGAGTAGATCCCTCAAATTTGGGTCTTGTTGTGTTCAATCACGATAATTATACACCTAAACTTCCAAATCAACTTGCATTTATGATTAAGGTTGTGGTTAGAGGCAAAAATGTATTCCGCACCATTGTGGGTGAAGGTGCCTGTTACACTGAAATTTGTCACCATGACTATCTGCAGTTAATATGGCTCCATCAATAGTCATATTATCCTCCTTGTCAAGCCTAATACCTCAGCTCTTCATGTCAAGCTTCAAAAAAGAGAGAAAGTCACTAAAAACATGTTTATCTCTAGGTATGCAGGTTCTCTCTACCTTGCCTGCGTGTACGCATCCCAAACTCATTGTACCTGCGTACTTGTACGCTCTGTAAGCCAAAGGATGGGTGCGCACCCCTGTAAAGGTCAAAAGGCGCGAGTTTCATCTTAAAAAAGTTACTTGTGGTCACTTCTAGAGCCTTCTAGAAGAGTGTTTGACGTGTATTGAGCGCCTCCAGATGGTTCATGCATCCCTATGATAGAGGAACTTATCCCATCAAGAGAGGAGCTACCCCATCCAAAAGAGGGAGTATCCCATTGATGTTGGAACTGAATAACTTCCTCTAGAACACTATAAATACAGGCTTTGGGCCAGAGGAGGGGAGGTTGAAAGCTGAAATTCCAAAGGGTAGATGCTGTTGGAATTAGGACTTCCATTGTAAACTTGTGAGGAGAGATTACCATCCTTTCTTGTTTTGGAAGTGGGTGAGCTTATCAAAGTAAAGGAAAAATCTTGCTGGACCCT
>APFE030204083.1:448081-486094 GCA_000404065.3 Pinus taeda
TTGTATTACAGCTTAATATATTTTATGCCATTAGAAATCCTGTGTTATTAAGATTGTTTTTGAGAGTGCGTCTCTTGGAACATGAGTTTGATTACATTGAATATCAGCATATTCCAAGGTCTCTAAATACACTAGTAGATGCAATTGCTTCTCGAGTATTAGATAGGCATTTGAGATAATTGTAAATTTAAAAACATTTCATCATACCTGTGAACAAGATAAAGCCGGTAAAATGATATATATATAGATAGTGTCAAAAAATATACATCGTCCTCGATCATAGGTTGAGAAACACCTTATGATCGGCAAAAATGATAAGTACAAAAATCAAAATGTGACATAAGTCTACAAAGGTGATCATCCAATCACTGGTGGTGATCTCTATAAGATACCACTGCACATGCTACTCTACATAAGAACCTCCTAAAAGGTCCTGGGACTACAACTACATAACGCTGCAGTGTGATAGGAATATCATCAATGGACGTCTCTGGTATGTCCGCCATGAGACGCTCCAGATCCTGCTCCAACTCAGCTAGCGTCTCTGCAGCTGCATCCTGAGGGGCTCGTAGCGGTGCAACTAGATGTCTTCGCTCGAAATCCCGGAGATTGGCTGGACGCCGTGGACCCACGTCTACATTTAAAAAAAAAATTACTGTCAGTTTTGAAAACGATGTCTAAAATATAAAAACATAGATAAAAACAACTTTGAAAAGTGAATATACCTCTGTCGTCCCATTGTTCTCCCTGTGGAAGAACCATGTCTGGGTCACCTTGAAAATCCATCCTGGAATAAGGAAAATACTGAATAGAGAAGACTTGGTCTTTCAAGAGGTCTTGCCAAAAGCCCTTTTTTCTACCTCAACGATAAAATGGTAAAAATGACATAGTAAAAGGTCTTTTTATAGGTTTTTTGGATGAATAAATGTCATATTTGTTTATTTTTCACCATGGAAGGTCATTTTAATGCATTTTTGCCCATCTCAAACAGGTATGAGTAATGTGTCGCTTTTTGTGCAGGACAAAGGGATTTTGAGGGAAACTTGTCATTTTTCACAAATCAAACATCAGAGTCATCTTTTAAGCCCTTTTCTGACTCCTAAAAACTGAAAAGATTGCCGAGCGTTTCTTTTACACTCGTTAAAATAGAATTAAAAGACGGTCCCTTACAGCCCTTTTCTGACCAAAAAAATAGGAAAAGATTGCCGGATTTTCGTCGTTTCAAATTCGATATTGGAAATAAAACGACGTGTCCTTGATCGCTTATTTTTTCAGGTCAAAGACACTAACTATGAAAATATCCTTTGTCACAAGATCAAGCGGTTCTCCTAGGTGTTATTTTATACTTTTTTGGGCTTAGGAGACACAAATTTACGAAAAAGTTCAATCTGGAGTCTTCTAAAGTTTTTCAGACTCTCTAGATATGAAAAACGCCGAGTTTCTCCTATACTGGACTTGTTAAAATTTCACAGTAAAGGACCTGTTCTATTACAAATAGGAACAGACCACTCCTTCTTAGGGTTCGCATCAAAAACTAAGTTGGACTCATCTGAAGGATGAGCTTACAAACAAGCATATGTTATCCTCCTCAAGCTTGTAAAAAATAAAGAGGTACTTGCCAGAAATGGTGGGGGAAAAATAAGAAGAATGAGCCTATTTGATATCCTTTTTGTCTCAGAGAAAAACCTTACTACCACTCTTGAACACGACACTTATTCATTCACATGGGTTGGGAAATCCCTTGTCTCACAGTTGACCAAGATCATTTGACATCTTTCGCGGGGTTATGGGAGTCAACTTTGAATCATTCGTCGCCAAACCATCTGTTGTGTCGTTATGTGTTCAAGAGGTTTGTAAACAAAACATTCAACTGCAAAATACCTATTATTCATTGTGTCATCATTGAGTCAGTGCTTGCAGCAACATTTCTTCAACTTGAACTATGGTTTCGTGTTGTGGGCTTGCCTGCGACGGGTCGCTTTCTATCGACATCAGCACATTATCTAGAGAGTTGACTTAGAAATCGTCAGTACCTTGGAGTCCGCATGCATCAATGGCAGGTTTCTCGCCTTCGACGTCAGTTTTCATCATTGACTTGCGATCGAAGGATTCCATGAAATGTTCGACATCGACTCATTCATTCACATCTCATGGATTGTGCTGGGTACTTTGAGAACCATTGACATTACTGGAGGTCTCTCTCATGCTTGTTAACAGTTTTAATCATTCACTGGTAATCAAGTGGTTTCTACCATGTTTGACATCGACTCATTTATTCACATGGCTAGAATCGTACCAATTCAGGAAGTAGAGATGAAGACCCTGGATCTAGTTTCCACCATCCAGGCTGCGAGGAGTTTTGTATTGATTATGTTGTAGACCAATCATAAACAGATGGCTGCGCCCATACTGTGTCTACATGAGTCTATGATTATGATGTATTATGAAATCATTCCTGCATCAGAGTAGTTAGTCTGATAGTTAAAAGTTTTTGATCTGAGTATGGGAATGCCTACCTCAGCGATGATATGATCTTATACATGTATTTTGTGTTGAAAATTGCAGGTTCTGACCGGGATCTCCACGAGATAATCCTCGAAATGATAAAGTACTTCACCCTTCCTATATGATATAAAACCCTTATCTATTACAGGCTTCGTACTTTAGGAGGCAATCTGTTACACTGAAATTTGTCACCATGACTATCTGCAGTTAATATGGCTCCATCAATAGTCATATTATCCTCCTTGTCAAGCCTCATACCTCTGCTCTTCATGTCAAACTTCAAAAAGAGAGAAAGTCACTTAAAAACATGTTTATCTCTGGGTACGCAGGTTCTCTCTACCTTGCCTGCGTTTACGCACTCCAAACACACTGTACCTGCGTACTTGTACGCTCTGTAAGCCAAAGGATGGGTGCGTACCCCTGTAAAGGTCAAAAGGCGCGAGTTTCATCTTTAAAAAGTTACTTGTGGTCACTTCTACAGCCTTCTAGAAGAGTGTTTGACGTGTATTGAGCGCCTCCAGATGGTTCATGCATCCCTATGATAGAGGAACTTATCCCATCAAGAGAGGAGCTACCCCATCCAAAGAGGGAGTATCCCATTGATGTTGGAACTGAATAACTTCCTCTAGAACACTATAAATACAGGCATTGGGCCAAGGGAGGGGAGGTTAAAAGATGAACATTCCAAAGGGTAGATGCTGCTGGAATTAGGACTTCCTTTAGAAGCTTGTGAGGAGAGATTACCATCCTTTCTTGTTTCATTTGGAAGTGGGTGAGCTTGTCAAAGTAGAGGAAAAACTCTTGCTGGACCCTGGGAGGAACTTGCACAACACCATGGCTCAGGTTGTAATGGTTTCTTTTTTGTTTCCTTAATACAAATAAGTCCATTCTTCTCAATGATTTGTTGTTAATGAATTGTTTCATATGCTCCTTGGTATATATGTTGAATATGCTTTGTTTTATGGAATATTTAGGTGTTATGTAATCGTTTTATTGTTAGTATATGCAGGTTTCAGAGTGAAGGAGGAGCTCATCTGGATCAACGAAGCTAGGCTGCTACAACAAGTGTTGGACCTAAGGTAAGATCGAAAAACACTTGGTTTCTCATAGGATAATGTATATTTAGAGATGGATTGCTCTTACTTGTTTTGTTTGTCACTAGAGAGTCTTAGACTCCTAGGGAGGTTAGTTTTGTCAGCAAAAATAACTCTTTCCGTATGACAGTGCCTCTACTTGCATGATGTTGATGTCATGCTGGAAAGCTTTAAGTTCCCCTTCCCTTACACAGTCACAAATGGAAGTCAATGCCTTTGATGGAAGAGTATTTAAGCCTTATGAAATTATAAATTCCTTTCCAATAGAATTAGCTGGTAAGCAGTCTCAATAGAAGTCGAGGTCATCGATGGAAAATTACATTACAACCTCTTACTGGGACATACCTAGATTTATGGTATGGTAGTTGTAGGCTCATCCTATTTTCAAATGATTTCTTTCCCCCATTAAGCGGGCATCGTAGACACTAATCAATTTGCCTTTTTTTTTGTTGATGATTAGACTACTGGAAACATACCTTTAGTGGGAAAGACCCCATTACCTTTTGAAAATGTTGGAGTAGGTTTATTAGAAGACTCATCCTTATGGGACCTTTCACACTTCCTCCTATTGATATTCCCTCTATGATTGCTCCAATCAACATGATTTCATCTAGTAATATTCCATATGATCCCTGGATAGTACCTAATAGTTTCGACATTGAATCTTTTGGTAACTATATGTCTCTCAACCCCTTTGAGTCATCTTATGAGGCTATTCACCTAGCCTTTTCGAATTTTTTTGAAAGTGATAATTTAGTAAACTTGATTGATTATTCCTCTCAAGATTAAAGATTAGTTTCAGAATATAATCCTTTCAATGATACCTTTCCCACCTGCAAAAAACTCATGGAGATGATTATGTCAGATGAGAAACCTTTGGACAATAGCCATCATCATTTTTATTTCTTTCCTCAACCCAACATTCTTGAGAGTAATTTAGAAGACTTTTTCTCCCCAAGGATTATTAAGGAACCTCAAAAACCCATCTCCATTTATGAGGTGAATTTTGAAAAAATTCGTGGAAAATATTGAGGACACTATCCCCTCAACATTTCAGCTAATCCCAAGAGTATTGAACATTTCCATATACATGTCTCTTTCTTGATGAGATTAAGATTTACAAGGACCTTTTTCAAGAATTTTTTCACGTTTCCTCTTAGACATACAAAGAGATGCCAAGTGTTGATCCAAATATTTTAGTGTATGAAATTAAAACATATATGGATGCCAATCCTATTAGAAAACATTTATGCTTGGTTAAGCCTAATAAATATATTGTGATTAAGGCAGAAGTTGAAAATCTCTTATGTATTGGTTTCATTTATCATGCTCCTTTAACTGGTTAGGTCTTAAACAATGTTTTCGTGATGAAGAAATATGGTACAATCTAAGTATATGTCGATTATTAGGATATTAATAGAGCTTGTCACAAGGAAAACTACCCAGCCCCTTTCATCAACCAAATTCTTTATGATTGCGATGGGAGATAAATTTTCCCGTTTATGGATGGATTCTCTGGCTACAATTAAATCAACATACTCCCAACTAACCATCATAATAGTACACTCATTTGCCCATGGGGTATGTTTTCTTATCGCAAAATTTATTTTGGTGTTAAGAATGTACGAAAAATTTTCCAAAGAGCAATGAATTATGATTTTCATGATATTAAGCGTATCATGCAACCATATCTTAACGATTTTCCTACCCATTGTAAGATTCGTCAAGACCATCCACTACATCTCAGAGTAATCTTCTTACAATTTTGACACTATAATATCTGATTAAACCAACATAAACGTGTCTTTTTTGTTCAATATGGTCGAGTTCTAGGATTTGTTATGTCCAAGTAACGAATCCACATTGATCCCTTAAAAGTCTAGTCAATCCTCAATTTTCCAACCCTTTCTTCTCTTGTTCAGTTATAATGCCTATAAGGGAAGTCTAAGTTTCTACGATGTTTCATTCCTAATTGTGTAGAACTTGCCAAAGGATTTAATCGTTTATTGAAAAATGGGGTTCCCTTTCATTGGGATGATAAGCTGAAAAGAATTTGTATGCCTTGAAAGGTGTATTAGCCCAAGCATCGTTACTATTTCCCCTAATTATCATCATGATTGTTTCATGTATCTTGTTGCAACTATTACCACTATTGCTATGGTATTGGTACAATAAGATGATTTAGGATATGAACACCCTATCCGCTACTTAAGCTACAGTTTGACCAATACTAAAGCCAAGTATTCCCATGTTGAAAAGTTATCTTTGGGAGTTGTCCAATTTGTTTAGATATTTCACCACTATATTATTCTTTGCAAGACTATTATGGTTTCTAATTGCAACCCTATAACTTATATCTTGCCACATCAATTTCTAGGGGGGAAATACTTGAAGTGGATTGTTACCCTCCAAGAGTTTGATTTGGAATTCATAAAATCCAAGTCTAAGAAATCTATAGCCTATTCCAAACTAATTTACGACATTCCCTCTTCTATTTCAAAATCAACAACTGATGATTTTATCCTTGATGAAACATTGTTTCTTATTGACTCTTCTAATCCTTGGTATGGAGATATCATCATTTATCTCCAAACCCAAACTTTTAGGCTTGAAACCACTCATTCTGATCAATCTTGCATTCGATACGAGGCTCATCATTATATCATAATTAGATACACCCTTCATCAGTGTGGTATCGATACGATCTTTTGATGGTGCCTCACCCAAGAGGAGGCCAAGAAAGCTTTGAATGACTTCCATGTTGGAGCATGTGACAAAAATATGTATGGATATGCTACTACATAGTGTTTTTTGACGTGCTAGTTACTTTTGGTTGACTATGTTCAAAGATTTCATTCTAGTGGTCCAAAGGTGTTACGCATGCCACATCCATAACTGGAAATCCCATGCTCCACCTACTCCTTTGTACCCAATAATCATTGTTGGCCGCTTTTCTGAATGGGGTATTGATTTCATGACCGGTAACCATCGTTCAGATGGGGGACAGGGTTACATAATTGTTGTAGTAGATTATTTTAGTAAATGGGCCGAAATGATTCCTACATATGATAATAGAGGAAAAATTGTTGCATTGTTCCTCTTTAATCAAATTTTCACAAGATTTGGTGTGCCACAAGCTATAGTTATGGACCATGGTAAAAAATTTCATAGTTACATGATGTCTAAACGGACTTCCAAGTTGCGCTTACAACATGATAAATCAACTCCCTACTACTCACAGGCCAACAGTCAAGTAGAAGCCAATAATAAGGTTTTGAAAAAAATGCTTCAATGCATGGTAGGGATTCGTTAAATGAATTGGCCTACTATTATTTTTTTTTCTTTGTGGGCATAGCACACCTTTGTCTGAACTGCAACTAGATTCATACTGTTTCAAATTATTTTTGGTTTGGAATCCATTCTTCCAATTGAATGTGAAATTTAGTTGTTGAAACTTTTTGTTAAACTTCTTCTCACTACCTCTACTGAAGAAGATTGTTTTATGCACCTAGATCGTCTATATGAGACTCAAAATGATGCCACAATGGCCAATGAATCTCACGAAAAATGTGTCAAAGCATAATATGACCAAAATTTTAAACCACATACCTTCTTGGAGGGTGATCTCGGCCTTTTGTATGACCAAGAAGCCGATAAATTAGGAGCTGGGAAGCTCGCACCAATGTGGTTAGGTCCATATATAGTTAAATGTGTACTCGTGAAAGGGTCCTATCAACTTGTAGACTTTGACAAAATTCCCTTAGCGCAACCTTACAATAGGTTGTACCTCAAAAGATACTATGCTTATAATTTTTCTACATAGTCACTGTGTACATACCGCACAAGTTTGTTGTTGTTCTTGCCATGTGTTTTCTTGAGAGTTTTCTACCACCTCTGCTTATCTTGGATTAAATTTGATTTTCATATGTCGGTGTTCCCTCAACCATGTGTTGGTTATGCTGATGGTGCTAACTATAATACCAGAAAACTTTCTTCTGCCTCGTAGTAATCTGCACTCCTAATGATGAGTTGGTGAGTTTGCAAGGAATTTTCATTAGTCGCTCGACTAATAATATTGCTAAGTATAATGCAATTATAAAAAATTTTCCTGATCCCATTTCATGTGCTATTCGCCATTTTATCATCAAAATTGATTCACAACTCATGGTGCTACATATAAATAATGTTTATTCAGTAAGAAGTCCAACTATGTTATGCGTGTTTTTAAGAGTTTTCCTTTTAGAGAGACATTTTGACTACATTGCATATCAACATGTCCCTAGAAGTCTAAATACTTTAAAAAACTCATTGTTTAATCATGTTTTAGATAGGAATTTGCAGCATTTGTAAATATATAATCATCATCACATATTGTACAGGATCGTAGAATAAAGTAGAAAACATCCATAGATTAGAAAATTGTATATAGTGTTTGAATTTTACAAAAAATATGTGTGAGACACATATGGATCATGGTCTACAATATAAAAATACATGTAAAAGAAAAAATGTGGCTCTAAATTCCTAGGCGTCTAATCCTAGTGATGATCATGGTAATACACAATCTCACAGGAAATCTTGCGCAAGATTCGGTTGATCCAATCTAGCACCATTATAGTGTATCTCTATAAATAGATTGGGATATCATCAACCCTAGTATTTGGATTAGGGCGGGTAAAGCTATCCACATGGTACTTAAACTTGGCTAATGTCTCTTCCAAGTATAGATCTCCTAACTCCTCCATCTCTGCCTCATCGACTCTAACTTGTTCCAGTTATGGTTGTGCTCGTCGGTGGAGTAGGGACATGCCCACAAGTCTCACTAGTCCAATATCTGCATGTAAAATAAATAGTTAGTCTCTGATACATTAAAATAAAAATAAAAATTGTAAAACTTAAAAAACTAAAAATATCCAAAATGACATTGCTTTTACCGACATCACTCCATTGCTCATATTTAGGTAAAATGAGGTCTAGGTCTCCACAAAAATCATCTCTAATATATAGTTATTCCTGAATCATAATCAACTACTTTCGAATCCATTTAAAGAAACTAGGAGTGAATGTCATCATAGGCCCTCTTCTGTGTCGAGTCATTAATTCTACCCATTGCCTCATGTGAGGCTCTCTAGGCCCAGGTGGCTGACAGGATATATATATCGAGGTCATAGTAATGGTACCCTCTGTAAATAAAATGAAACTATGATAAAACCATACCCAAATTTATTTAATCATCTAGTATTTTCTCTATTGAGTTGTTCCTTCAGATTGACCAAGACCCCTTCATAGTAGTTGAATACTATAGGGGCCAAGCATTCTAAAGAATACTGCATTTGGGTCTTGGAAGCTAAATGTAGAGAAACACTACCAGCCAACCAAGTAATGGTAAATAACATTGTCTTGTGGAGAAGTTTAATAATATCCTTCATCTCAATTTTCCCATCCTTAATTTCTTCAGGGTGAGGTTGATAATGAATGGCTATGCAATCCTCCATTGTCTCTCCACCTCTCTTGTATCCAAATAATGAAAATGGATACCCTCTACATGAGAGCCCAATAAAAAAGTAGAGGTATCAAACATATATAATGACAATGTGCTCTCCAATCATGAAGTATTATCCCTATACATCCCATACCCTTACAAAATACTCCAAAAAATCTAATTGGGCCCTCATGCTTGGAATCATAAAGAACTTTAGTAGCGACCCACAATTTCTTAACACTTTTACTGTTTATAAATCATTTGCAACAATCATGTCTCTAGCCCTGTTTGGTCTAAAATGTGATGCAAATTAGAGTTTCATTTACTATCAATCTGAGTAAGTAAACTTCAAGGATCATCCAATATATATCGACTTAGAGACAAACTAAACTAAGCTAGGTGAAGAAATTCCAAAGCTCCCTTACAGGAGGTCTTTCATTTGGATCTCCAAGACCTATTTAGTCATCTAACAAAATGAAATCTAAAGACATTGTGACAGGTGTAAGAAATATTAAAACTCCCCTACGGAAGACTGTTCATTAATATTTCTAACATCTTAATCAACAAACTATTTAGACTGATGAAATTAAAGCACTTAAACCAAATTCTGATTGATTGCATGAAATATTAAAGCTCTCTTACAAGAGACTATTCACTTATATCTCAAGCATATAAATCTTAAACTAACGAAATCAAACATTAAATAACAAATCAGAATCATTGAAGGAAACATTAATACTTTCTTACGAAAGGTCATTCATTAATATTCCAAACATATGAACCCAATAATTTAATCTAATGACAATCAAACATAAAATAAAAGTGTACTAAAATAAAAGTGTACTTGCTAGGCAATGGGGATCCTTCCAAGGATTCACAAGCACACCAAAAGAGAAGTCAAATGTAGAGGATCAAAGAAGCTTCATTTTATTCATCAACAATTGCAAATTGCAATTACAACCATTACAATGGTTCTCCAATCTAACTTCCCATTACCAACCTATAAGATACTATGATTACAAAATGAAGATTACAAATGAAGGAGATAACACTCCTATTTATTCAAAAGTTATGATAACAAACTCATAAATGTAAATCCACTATTCCCTCCTTTGACCCACATATTTCTCAACCAATGGTGACACATAACCCTATCCTCCATGATCTCTTCCATGAGGTCCATGATCTTCTCCATGAGGTCCATGATCTCCTCAAATTCGAATTTGACCATAGAGTGCCACATAAAGATGCATTGGAAGCTTCCTTTGTACCTACACATGTCAACAAACTCATTCTAATTGTTAGGTATAAGTATATGGAGATTATTTTCTAAAGTTTAACCATAAATTCTCTTAAAAATACTAATAATTAATAATGTTTTGGAAAACACAAAGGTAACCCATATAATGATGAAAGTGAAGCTAATGTGGTGACATGGTGGACGAATAGAGGTGAGAAAATGTGTGAATGGAGTGAAAGTGGATGTATTTTAAGGATAATTCCTAGACCCAACATTCCCCCAACTGAAGGTATTGCATGTCCTCATGCAATGTATTACATTACTTTTGATATTTGAGCTTTGGCTTAGACTTTGCGTGATATCATTTGCTTAACTTTTGGAAAGTGTGTTTGTTGAATTGCAACTTGGTTGGTTCTTGTGTTTCAACCGTATTTTGTTTGTTGCATTCAAATTCAATGTATGATCTTTGCATAATAATAATGAGATTTTTATTGCAAATTATTTTTTGTTAGAATGCATCATGGTTGGTTCTTATGTAACAATCATGATTGTGTTACATCTAATTAGCTTTTAAGTACTTTTGACAAAGCCATTTATATGCTCATGTAATAGTGAATATATTTTGAAGGTATGTGGGTTTTAGAATGTAATATATGAATATGGAAAAATATGAAGGTGACAAAGTATGAATGTGAATGTATCCCTCCTCCAAATTGATGGTTTTGGCAATTTTATGAAATGAGGAAAGGAAGTTTTTTCCAAAAATTATCATTCTAGATTTCAAGGAATTAAATGGTTAAAATTTAGAAAATATCATACCTCAACTTACCCTTTCAAAAATGGATGAGAACTGTGCATGTGTGGCTACAAAATGCTTATCATAGTCTTCTTCACTTGGCGGTGAAAATGGTGGATAAAGTAAAAAAAGTGGATATTTTATTGTTGCTGCATCTATTGCAAGATCTTCTATTGAATCTTCGGAATCTGCCACCGAATGCGGCTGAAAATGTATAAGGCTTGGAAGGTATACAAAATTTATAATTTACACTTCCCCCCCAGCCTTATTGATTGACTTTCCCCCAAGTCATTTATATCAAAAACTAAGAAGTAATGAATGTAATTCTACTTCGTCTGCTACAAAATGATTGGTCTTCAAGTCTTCGATGGAACCAACTTATTGGCATACTTCTTGTCATGTGAATAAATGTTTCATTGTCAAACATGACAAGAACTTGTTAACTTAGTGGCCTTTGATGGATGCCACTAGTCAACACGAGAGCTCCCATCTTTGGTGTGGATGAGAGTTAAGATGCCCCGAACAAATCTTTCTAAGTATGAATGAATTTGTTGTTGTCGAATACTTAGAAGATTCGAAAAAAAGGGAAATTAATGTATTCCCTTGTTTATCGGCATGATAGATTACCCTTAAGGCATGCAAGCTTCAAGGTGTTTGTAGAAAAATATTTATACTCAAGGACTATGGACTCAATGGTGTATGGAAGCAAGGTTTTATTTACAAAGGTAGGAAAAAGGAAACTAACAATGGAAATGGAAAGAGGAGATACTTGCTTTTATTTGTTGGTTAGGAATAATGAAGTGTAATGACTAATGAACCATGAATAGTAAAAAATGTGTAATGACTCTTGCTGGGAAAAAAAAATGATTGATGGAATGAAAACTCTCAAATATAGCAAATCTTCACGTTTGGCTAGGTATTTCACCATCCTTGTATCTTTGCGAACAATATGAAATTCTTCATATTTGCTTATATTTCATGCAACATTCCAAACCATTAAACTATTGGTTGAAGTTCAAGAACTTGTAATTTTCTGGAAATTTCATTTATGTTCATGGACATGTTCTTTTCAATTTCTCATGAAATTAGTCTTTTGAAGACCAATTTTCGTCACAATTTAATCTCCTTAATGATCAGTTGATCATCCGAAACTAGTTAAAAACAATTGGCATAAAAAAAACATTAGTTTTTTCAACAAGGAATGGCCAATTCCTTGATTATTCCTACGTAAAAGTTAATTCCAAATGAGACGGATTTGGATAATCAAAAGCATATTTTTAGTCCAATTCCTGATGTTGTTAACAATACATTTTTTATAAAAATTTACCTTGAAAATTAAATCATCTCTCTCTTTGTTTCATATGTCTCCTTGAAAATTAACAAAGAGCATATGCAGCAGCTAAGTTTGTGTCATAAAAACATATAACCTTAACTCATTTTAATGCCTACTCTAAGCATCCTCCAAACGTTCGATAAATGAATCCTTCTTTGAGAGATTTGTTTCCAAGTATTTGCATGGGGCATTTTTTAATTAATGAATCTTAGAAAGGCCAATTCATAACATTATTTATCAATCTTAGAAATTTTTAATGGATTAAATTTATGGAGGGCTTTCAAATTTCCAACTTTCTCATGGTATCTTGAAAGTGAAAAGTAAAACAAAATTTGCAATTCCATGATAAAACATGTAAAATTTGATTTGATGAAGTGGATTTTTATTTTAACTGTTTTTTAGAAGAAAAAATAATTGTTTTGATTTTTTTAATTGAATTAATCATTTATTTCTAAATTTCACTCTATCAAATATAAATGAAATTTACCAACTGAAAATAAAAAGAAGAATCTAATATGTTCAACCTAAATTAAATTAATATTAACAATATACTAAAATCAAACCTCAATCAATCTTTCTCACCTAGGATAGTCTATGGAGAAAAATACTCACAATAATATATACTTCTCCTCATTCTATTTGTGCTTGGATTCTATCTCCCAACAAGTCAACAACTTACTCCTCAAATCAATGGAGAGCACACTCACGTGCTTTCTCAATGGTTGGAAAATTTTTGGCGTGATAGATCAGATCTAGTTTAATGCTTCCCATTGGAACGGATGCAAGTGTAGGTTGCAAACATGATGTCTTCTTCCCGATAATGTAGTTGGACATGTTCAAGAATGGGGTATTTGTATCCTCAATAAATTTGTCAAAGGGTTACCACTTCGGATGGTTTTCAGTGACATATTTGAATCTTTATGGATCGATTCTTGGATCCAATTCATTCCTCAGCTTAATTCTAACATTGCTTAGTTATATAAGAAGATAGGGAAGATAATACAACACTAAAAAGGTTTAGGGCACTGCCACTCGTAGTGCACTAGGAATTTAAATTATTTGAAACATAAGACTCTTTAAAGGTAATGTCTCCCCTCCACACATGGTGACAGTTTGGACCAATCAATGAGCATAGCCCTCGGAGTTTCTTGGACCAGGCGAGGCAGCTGTTAGGACCCCATATTGTCTATTTCTGACCTTATATTTTGTCATAATATTAACCTTTTCAACCCATATTTGAAAGACCTTTCTAGTGTTTTGACTCAATCATTCTAAAGGTATACAATGACTCTTCTCGTTGCTATATGTTTAATTATTTAACACATAATCATGCTATCTTTATAATTGATCCTTGAAGTTGACTGAGTTGCTGAACAATTGAAAGTGCCTAAAGTTGGCATGGCTATATTTTGCAGTTGCTGAAATAGCAGGAACGACACGAATCTCGAAGCTGAAACAAAAAGGACAACATGCAAATCTCAAGGAGAAAGTTGAGATTTTCATACAATATTTGTAACAACAAAGGAGCCTGATCGATCATTGAAGAAACTATTACATTGGTCGTAACGTTCATAATCTAAATTACTGTAACAGCATTCTGTTAACGGGAAATGATTTCCCTATTTTTGTACAAAGGGTTGAACTAGAATCTATAATGAAAATCTTTTGTAATAGATGTCTCCTCTATAAAGAGGAGACATCTACATTACAGAGGAGAGCTACACAGGAGGATGAACAAGCTGTAACACAATGATTGTAGTTAAAGGAGCGAGACTGAATCTTTTCTGTAATGTGGTATATTGACGGATGAATAAAGTTTTATTCTGAGTATTTTATCTTAGTTTCCGTGTCCTGGGGAATCTTGTGAGAAGGATAGGGCCCACCTTCATCACAAGATCCATCCATTTCCTTTCTGTTGTGTGTTAAGTGTGATTTATGTTCATACCTTGTTAATGAGTATTGTTTCTGATGTTATTTTACTTTTGCTAAAACTCTGTTTCTATTTTAATCGATTGATGTCGTTACATGAGTGCCTCACCGGTGATTAGGATTTACAAAGTGAATTGGTGAACTGGATAACAGAGGCAGGTGTTGAATGTTCCTACTGTGGGGATAGGGTCCTGATCCTTTGTTACAGAACAACCATTGTTTTCTTTTGCAGATTTATTCTTTTTAATTAATTATCCATTTCTTATTCGATATCTGCAATAGATTATAGCTACTGTAACACAGAGTAAAGGTTTAACAAAGTGTGATTTATTTATACTATAGCTTTTTAGTGCTATTAAAATTGAGTACATACAATACGTAGTCACCTTTGAAATAATCGGACTTTCCCGGGTTGACAATTTATGTGGCACTCAACTGTTTAATTAATAAGCAATTAAAGTGACCAACATTTTGGCGTTGTTGCCAGGGAAGGCGACCAAAGAATTTAAAATCATTAATGATTCTCTTTTAGATGTACAGGATGCATGAAAGGACGCAAGAAAGCTAACCCTACAGTCGGCAAGGGCCAAGGCAGAGGAGGAAGGAAAAGTTTCATTGATGACATTATTTCAAAAGCTGAAGCATCTTAGAAGATAAGTTCTTGGAGGCCACAGACATGGCACCCTCTCGAGATGGATTACGAAACGGAGGGAGTGTTGGGGCCAGAAAGGGCCAAAGAGACAGTAGAAAAAATCGAGGAATTAGTGGAAGATATTCAAGAATCGATAGAAGATATTGAAGTTGAAGAACCAATAGAAGATATTGAAGTTGAGGAACGAGTTCAGGACATTGAAAGCCCTACAGAAAGCACTAAAGAACGAGAAAGTGAGATAGGGGAACAACCAATGGACGGAAACAATGAAGGACTTGTAGGTGGGGGACGAAGAGAAGGAGGAGGAGAAAATTCCCTTTCCACCTTAGAATTCCCTATTGGAGATCTTCCTAGAGGGGCAACGCCTATGAAGAACATCCCACTCTCAGCCCTACCTAATTTTCATGGTTTATCATCTGAAGACCCTGATGAATTTCTGTTCGAACTTGATATATTATGTAGGGGCTATGATTATGTTACTAATTCTCAAAAGCTAAATTTATTTCCAGCAACATTAAAAGGAAATGCACTAAGGTGGTTTATGAGCCTCGGAAGACATGTGATCACAACATGGGATCAAATAAAAGAAAAATTCTTGGCTAAATACCAGGACTATTACCGAACAAGAGAAAGAAAGGAGGAATTATTTAAGATGGTTCAGAAGGAGGACGAGAACCTGGAGGACTTCGTGGAAAGACTACAGTATAATTTACAGCGATCTAATTATCCGAATATGAGTAAGGATATTATTAAGTCAATACTGTTAAAAGGGGTACGAGATGATTGTTTAGATATGTTGAATATTCTTGGAAAAGGGGATATATCTAAGGAATCGTATGACGAGATTGTCAACCTCTGTAAGAGATTTTTAAGAGGAGCAGCAAGCAGGCCAAAAAGTAAAGATAGTACATACTCAAGAGTCCAGAAATCAGGAAGTGGAGGAGGAACACGAGTTGAAATAGGTAACTTACTTGAAGAATTTAAAACTGAAATGTTAAGCTCTTTTGCTTCACAAATTGATACCTTGTAGGTTAAAAAGAAGCGGGCAGAAGCAGAAGCTGCTTTGGCTATTTTCTGCTATAAATGCAAAGAAAAACACCCACTAAGGGAATGCCCACTGGACAAGGTACCAATTTGCACTATTTGTGAGAAGGACCATGAGACTCAACAATGCCCTTCTTTACCAAGAATAAAAGTAGCACTGCAACCAACTGAAGAAGAAGCTGAAGCAGTTTACTTGTTGACACAGAGGAGGCAATGGCAACCACGAGGACAAGGTACAAATTCTAACATGCCATTTAATCATTGGAATAATCATCCTCCTTTTCAAGAAAATTACCTGCCCTTGAATCAAATGCAATACCCACCCTTCAACCAAATGAACTTCCCACCCATGCAGCAACCAAACCCTCCTTTTGTTGATCCTACAATATGGAATCCCTAGGCTCTACAACAATCTTATTTTAATCAATGGAACCCAAACTGGACAGCTCAACAGATCCCATTTCTAAACCAATCTCCCCTGTATTAGCAATGTCTCTCCTTGCCATCAAACGCTCCATCGAATAACCAAACAATGAGACCCCAGCTGCCTATGCAACCAAACCCCAACCCTAATAATAATAAAGCTCTGCAGGTAATTGATATTCAAAACCAACCTATTTTCCCTATGCAATGTAATGATATTCATTTGTGCTCTGGGAGAATAGTTGAACCCATTATTGATGACATTACTTCTTCTTAGTCTAATAAAGAGGAAATAGGAAAAGAAAACTCATCTAATAACAATGCTGAAATAGTTGAATCATCCTCTAATAAAACTGTTGAAACAACAGAGCCACCATTCCCTGAATGTTTGGCTCTTACCAAGGCACTTGAGCCACCTGTTTTTAATATTTTAGGAGAATTGCAAAATTTGTATGTTAAAATTCCACTCTTACAAGCGCTGAGAGATGTACCAATTTATGTTAGAACTGTTAGAGATATTTGAATAAAAAAAACCTGGAAGAAAGGCTAAAGATCCCCTCATAGTTCATGTGATGGGCGATCTAGGTGCTCTAATGTTAGGAAAAACCCCTCCTATGAAATATGGTGACCCTGGTCATCCTACAGTTATAGTACAGGTTGGAAAAAAATTTGTTTCCAGAGTTCTAGTAGATCTAGGTGCTGCAATAAATATTATGACACTTGAAACTTCATAGTTATTACAGTTAAAGAATGTAATTAGGGAAACCCCAACCATTCGAGAACTAGCTGACCGCTCCACAATCAAACCTGAAGGAGTCATTGAAGACCTGATAATTTCAGTAGAATCTTGGAACTACCCAGCTGATTTTGTTGTATTACAGACTAAAACAAAGTTGGGGGGTCATCCATTGATTTTAGGGAGACCAGGTTTAATGACAATTTCTAACAGATTTGAAATCAAGCAGCTTACTCTTTACCCTCATGTTACACCTATGATTACTAATGATAACTCTGTATAGTTAGACTATGAGGATGATGAGACCCAACCCATCTTGACTGTCAGACAAGCCTTAACTTTTAAAGCTACAACCGAGGATGAATTAATTAGTAATTTTATTTCTGAACCTTCTTCGGTTAACTCTGAAATACATGATCATTTGACTACAATCTTGGAACTTGAATCCTAGCAGAATCTTAGAACTGAAAATTTATCTCAGACATCAGCTGATATCTTCTCCAAAAGTATAAGAGTAGAAATAGAGTCTGGAAAAACATTAAATATAAACCCTAACCTAACAGATGCTAAAACACAACAGTTAATGAAGTTACTTTGTGAGAATAAAGAAGCATTTGCATGGGACTACACAGATATGAAGGGAATCTCTCCTGAATTATGTACTCATCGTATCTATATTAAAGAGGGGTCTCACCGAGTCTGTCAACCCCAACGATGAATCAATCCCAATTTAAGGGAAATTGTGAAGGAAGAAATTCAAAAATTGCTGAATGCATGATTTATATATCCTATATCTGATAGTGAATGGGTTTCTCCATTAGTAATTGTACCTAAGAAAAATGGGAAATGGAGAGTGTGTGTAGATTATAGAGCTCTTAATAAAGCCACCTAGAAAGATCATTTCCCCTTACCATTTATTGCCCAGGTGCTAGACAATTTAGCAGGAAAGAGATTCTTTTCCTTTTTGGATGGATTTAGCGGATATAATCAGATCAAGATTGCACCCCAAGCCTAAGACAAGACCACTTTTACTAGTCCATGGGGGTCTTTTGCTTATAGAGTTCTTCCATTTGGGCTATGTAATGCTCCAGCAACATTTCAAAGAGCAGGGATAGGGATTTTCTCTGATATGCTTAATGATTCCTTAGAAATATTTATGGATGACTTTACTCCTTATGGTGTGACTTTTAAAGATGCATTACAAAACCTTGAGAAAGTACTTAAACGATGTATAGAAGCACATATTGCATTAACTACTGAAAAATGCCATATGATGATGAATCAAGGAATTGTATTGGGACACTTCATCTCATTCCTAGGAATTCAAGTTGATCCAGCTAAAGTATAGGTAATTCAGACTCTTCCTATCCCTAAAACACAAACTGATGTAAGAAGTTTTTTAGGACATGCTGGATATTATAGAAGATTTATCAAGGATTTTTCTGAAATAGCTTCTCCTTTGTTTGTGTTACTTATGAAATGTTGAATTTAAGTGGGCTAATGGTTGTCAAAAATCATTTAATGAACTTAAACATCAATTGTCTACAGCTCCCACTTTAAGAGGACCTGACTAGGAACTCCCCTTTCATATATCCTCTGATGCTTTAGATACTGCAATTGGAGTTGTCTTGGGTCAAGAAGAAAACAATATTCCTTATGCTATCTATTTTATTAGTAAAAATATGACCCCTACTGAACTTAATTACATAGTTACCGAGAAGGAATTTTTAGCAGTCATTTATGCTATTAATAAGTTTCGACATTATATTACCGATTACACTACTTTTGTTCAGACTGATCACTAGGTCATTAAGTATTTAATGGACAAATCAGTTACAAATGCTCGAGCCACCAGATGGTTATTATTATTACAAGAATTTGATATCACAATTGTAGATCGACCAGGTAAAGAAAATGTAGTTGTTGATTTCCTTTCTCGGTTAAAAACTGATGAGAACACTCCAGTAGATGATTCCTTTCCTGATGAATATTTATTCGGAGTATCTGCTCACTGACCTTGGTATGCAGACATTGCCAATTATTTAGTTGCAGGGAAGCTACAATCACACCAATCAGACAGAGAGAAAAGAAAGATCATTCAACAAAGTGATAGGTACAACTGGATAAGTGGGTGTCTTTTTCACACAGGACTTGATCAAGAAATTCAAAGATGCATCAGAGAAGATGAAGTTTATGATATATTGAAGGCTTGTCATGATGGCCCTCGTGGAGGGCATTTTGCTGATAAAAGAATAGCACACAAAGTTCTTAGAATGGGTTATTATTGGCCCTCACTTTTCAAGGATGCAAAGAAATATGTTAGGGACTGTGATAGCTGTCAGAGAATGGGCTAGCCTAATCACAAGGATGAAATTCCACTGAACCCCCAGGTAATACTTGAACCTTTTGAAAGATGGGCACTAGATTTTATAGGTCCCATCAACCCTCCATCCAGTCAAAGAGTTTACATACTGGTTTGCACATATTATATGACTAAATGGGTGGAAGCTAAGGCACTCCTTAAGCTAATGAAGAATCAGTTTTGGATTGCCTAGAGAGCTAGTCACAGATGGAGGACCTCCTTTCGACTCTCATGGCTTTAAAGATATACTTCAGAAATATCACATTAAGCATAAAATGACTACGCCTTATCACCCCCTGGCCAATGGGTAGGTGGAAAGTACGAATAAAGTCATAGAAGCCATTTTAACAAAAACGGTAAAGGAGAATAGAAGGGACTGGTTTCAATGGTTGCTTTAGGCATTATGGGCTTACAAAACTACTTGGAGGAACACTACATGTTTTTCACCTTATGAATTAGTTTCTGGTAAAAGAGCAGTTTTTCCTGTGGAATTTGAAATCAAAACCTTAAGGACTGCTTTAGCTGCTAACCTTGACTTGACTGATGCAAAAATATCTAGGTTTCAGCAGCTTCAGGAATTGGATGAAAAGAGGATGTATGCCATGCATCAAACAACTATGATACAACAACAAAGAACCAGGTGGCATGATAAAACCTTTAAGCATAAGTAGTTCCAAAAAGGTAATTGGGCTCTAGTGTATGACTCCCGTTTTGAAAATTTTCAATGTAAATTAAGCACAAGGTGGCTAGGACCTTATGAAGTAGATACTGCTTTCCCAAATGGAATAGTCAGACTCCTAACAATTGATGATTCTAGAACACCATTGTTAGTGAATGGGTATCGGCTCCGTTTGTATCAATAACCTATTTCTAAAGAGGATTTCAAAGCCACTTGCATGACTGACATACATTATGCCTTTTTGGGGGAGCCTTCTATCCCTCAATGCACCTAGTTTTTCTATTTATATATTTATTTTTCTTAGATTAGATTTCTTAACTAATAATCCCTGTCAAGGGTTGCCATGTTACAATTAACTATTTTGCAGATCTTAGCTTCAGAGGATGGCTAAGAAGAAAAATTTCAATACAGGAAGGATTAAGCTTCAGCTTGGGAAACATTTCCATTTCACTTCAGATCATAATTCATTTCCTTTCACATCCCTTCAGCAACATTTTCCTACCATTTTCCGTGGCTGAAACACCATTTCCCGTTGCTGAAACACCATTTCCTGTTGCTGAAACACCAATTCCCAGTCCTTAAACACCAATCTTTTCAATTTTTCCTAAGAAGCACCAATTTCCCCATTTATGTTCCCGAGAATGAACCATTACTTTCAATGGATACATATCACTCTTCATTAAAGGAATCGGCCATTCATCCTGATAATTATGTTCCTTCACTATTACTTCCTGTGAATAAAGACAACCTTGTGTATAAAAACCCTCATACTTTACAAACCCTTTATATAACTATCATCGATATATTAATGATGAGATAATACTTTTCGTGCAAAAACCAAAGGTAAATGTAAAGGTATGTGTGCTTAGGTGTAAATATTAAGTTGTAGTTAATGAGAAGATATTGATATGATTGCCGAAATCGTCGTACCTTCAACCATATTATTCAAGTCACAGTTGGGGGGGAATACCGAAATATTGTAATCATTACGTGACACACCGATTACCATCATTTCTTACTTTTTACAGTAGTGTCTAGTCACCCCGTCTGTACCTTATCATGTCATAACTTCATTTGCAATGTTCTACTCTGTTTCGACCTCGGCAACTCGGCTCTGCACTTTGTATTTTGCTGAACCAATAGCTATGGGTGGAAATGTTGTTAAACATGAACCTGGCTCAATGGCGTTATTGGAACTTTACCAGGAGGCATACCAAATATTTCTACAAGCAGGATGGGTGGATTATTTCTGAAGACTTCCGGATTTTGATTCCCAGCAGGTTATGGAATTTGCATGCAATTTGAGGGAAGGATACTCCATTGTCCAAGGGGTGCAAATTCCAGTAACAGAGGAGGATATAGCACAGGTTTTGGATTACCAACCAATGGTACTCGTTGGTTCAGCCAGAAACACCTCATTCTCAACGTACAGTAAGATTTCTATTACCAGGGGATCGCGTCGAATTCAAATGGAGGGGTGTTGCACTTCAATCACTACCACCGCCATGGCCAAAGGTTATAGAATTCGTTAAGCATTACTTCACCTGCGAGGGACATTATCAAGTAGTCTACCAGCATGAATTTGTGTTATTAAATTATTTGAGGCATGTTCATTTAATAAATATGCCCTACTATCTGCTTGGTTGTCTAAAACATATGGTACATTATAGCCTGAACGCAAGGCACCAACTCCTCTCCCTGACGCACCATCGTTTGGTTCAGCTCTTAATAAATAGAGGCTTTGCCCTGCACAATCCACCTCCCCTCAACAATCCTCCCCAGCAAGCCGAAGAAAATCCCCAGCAAGATGAAGAGAATCCCCAACAATCTAAAGAAAATCCTCAACAAACTCCTAAAATCCTTCAACCAGCAGAGGAAAATTTCCAGCAAGTTGTTGAAAATTAGCAACCAGCAACTGAAACACCCCAATTGAGCATTGAAAATCCACAGCAGACCTCACCACTTAATGAAGCTGAATCATCCACTCCCATCGTCCATATTCCCACCGATAATTCGGATGACAATAGCCCCATTATTATGCTTAAAAGGAAAATACAACAGAAAGCTGCAACTCCAGTAAAGATAAGAACAAGGGCCTCAGTTAAGGAAGCCACTACTGCTGATAATCCCCCTACCCTGATGAAAAGTGCTCGTAAGAGAAAAACCATTGTTTTTCCTGCTTCCTTACCACGCAAATGAACAAGGTCATCTACAGCAACTGAGGCCATTACCCTGAATTCCCAACCTATCATTCTAAAATCCCGTATTCCGACTAGCCCTAAACCCTCACCTTCCTCACCCTCGAGTGCCGAAATGCAGAGCGTTCACGATTTTGTGACATCATTTTTCTCAAAAGAGGCAGCTTCTCCACAAGAACCAACTGCCGATTCACCTAAAGTAGATACCCAAGATGATGTACAGCATGTGGCTGATACACAAGAACCAGCCACTGACCCAACAGGTGATACACAAGAACCACCTGTTGGGAAACAAAAGGAAGATGACCTAGATGTGGTTGATACACAAGAACCAGCCACTGACCCAACAGGTGATACACAAGAACCACCTGTTGTGGATGCAAATGATGAAGTTGATGCTGAACAACAATCCTCCCCTCCACTAGAACCTACAACTATAGAAGGCCTGGTTACTTTAGCCTCCCTTCAGGAAGAAAATGAGTTTTTGAAATCTGAAATTAAAGCTTATCAGCAAGAGTTAACAAAGGTTAGGGAAGCCTATGAAAAGGAACTCAATCTGTAAATTTTAGCTCAGGTAGCATCTACAGCTGAAAAGAGTGCAAAAAAGGATCAATACAGCGAATACATGTGCAGTGAATGTGGTGATCTCTATTCTCGAGAAAGTTATAAGATAGTTGAAGTTCCGTCGTCTGGAGCCAGTCCAGTATCTGCTCCTGTTATAGTTAAAAAGGAATACCCGGATGCTACACAAGAACCAACAGGGTCTTCAAGGATCTTGGAGAAAGAAATAAAACCACCCCAGCCTACCCTAGTTGTTACAGAGTAGAAACCAGTACCAAAGTCTTTTAAGACTGCGGCTACCCAGACTGAACCTCCATGTGTCAGCAATGCTCACACACAGACTTCCAGTTTTCAAGAACTAAGTGACACATGGAAGATAGAGTATGATCTCTCACAAAGAAAGGCATTTCAGAAACATAAGTCATTATGGCTCAACTATGCATACAGAAATTGGGAAGTTGTTGAACAGTCTCGTGCACAACATAAGGAAAAAAAGAAACTAAAAACCAAATAGTCCCTCATCTTTGATTTGGTCCAAAGGTTACTTGCTACAAGGAAACCATCTTTTAACTATTCTATGTTTCTGAGAGAATGCTTAGCATTCCTCCAAATAAAAGAAATCAAGGATGGAAGACCCCACCAGGTGTCTACACCGCAACAATTTATTGAGACCTTCGCAGAAGCATCGAATAGTGACCAGAACTTGTTATGCGAACTCTATCTTCACAATGAGGCTATGCCTAAAGATAGAAAGCTTAGTTTAGTTCCTCTTGTTGGTGATATTCAAATAAGAGCCTTTATTTCTTTCTTGGCTAATCAGCTTACTTGGCAGAATGCTTTTATGTCAGCAACACATAATGAGGAGAATTGTCTTCTCTGGATCCGAGCTGAGCCACAAAATGCCATTTTTTTTATTGCCGAACATCAAAAAATTCTATGAGAGCCAGGGATGACTGACCATATCAAAAAACTACAAGCAGCAGTCTTGAAAGACTGCCAATACTATGTCAAAACTAATGGAGCTCTGGCTATAAAATCAAATAATCTATTTTTGGAACACTATCCTAAGGAGAGACGGGAGTACCACCCTTATAATCCCCTCAATCTTCAGGCAGCAATCTCACGAATACCTAACTACGTTAAATGCATTCGACAGTGTGTTGAACAAGGATTGGTTACCACTTTCACTTCCCTCTTCTATTGCTACCTGGACAGCAATACAAGGCTCAGTTCAAATTGACCAAAAGGGGGGAGCTGACAACATGGCAGAAACTTCAGAGTGTCCAAGGGTTCAGAGACATGGTTGACATCACTTTCTATACCTACTGCGTAAGCAATTTTCACTGTTCATCCGAGTATTCTGACTCAGATTCAGAGTAGAAGTTGCATGCAGACATGCAACCCTTTCAGTTGGGGGGGTGTTAGGACCCCATATTGTCTATTTCTGACATGATATTTTGTCATAATATTACCCTTTTCAACCCATATTTGAAATACCTTGCTAGTGTTTTGACTCAATCATTCTAAAGGTATACAGTGACTCTTCTCATTGCTATATGTTTAATTATTTAACACATAATCATGCTATCTTTATAAATTATCCTTGAAGTTGACTGAGTTGCTGAACAATTCTTGAAACTGCCTAAAGTTGGCAGGACTATATTTTGCAGTTGCTGAAACAGCGAGAACAACACGAATCGCGAAGTTGAAACAACAAGGACAACATGCAAATCTCAAGGAGACAGTTGAGATTTTCATACCAGATTTTCAACAACAAAGGAACGTGATCGATCATTGAAGAAATTGTTACATTGGTCGTAACGTTCATAATCTAAATTACTGTAACAACATTATGTTAATGGAAACTGATTTCCCTATTTTTGTACAAAGGTTGAACTAGAATCTATAATGAAAATATTTTGTAATAGATGTCTCCTCTTTAAAGAGGAGACATCTACATTAGAGAGGAGAGCTACACAGGGGATGAACAAGCTGTAACACAAGGATTGTAGTTAAAGGAGCGAGACTGAATCTTTTCTGTAATGTGGTATATTAACGGATGAATAAAGTTTTGTTCTGAGTATTTTATCTTAGTTTTCGTGTCCTAGGGAATCTTGTGAGAAGGATAGGGCCCACCTTCATCACAAGATTCACCCATTTCCTTTCTGTTGTTTTTTAAGTGTGATTTATGTTCATACCTTGTTAACGAGTACTATTTCTGATGTTATTTTACTTTTGCTAAAACTCTGTTTCTATTTTAATCGATTGATGTTGTTACATGAGTGCCTCACCGGTGATTAGGATTTATAGAGTGAATTGGTGAAATAGATAACAGAGGCAGGTGCTGAATGTTCATACTCTGTGGATAGGGTCCTAATCCTTTGTTACAGAAGAACCATTGTTTTCTTTTGCAGATTTATTCTTTTTAATTAATTATCCATTTCCTATTCAATACCTGTAATAGATTATAGCTATTGTAACACAGAGTAAAGGTTTAACAGAGTGTGATTTATTTATACTACAACTTTTTAGTGATATTAAAATTGAGTACATACAGTACGTAATCACCTTTGAAATAATCAGACTTTCCTGGGTTGACAATTTATGTGGCACTCGACTATTTAATTATTAAGCAATTAAAGTGACCAACAACAACCACTCTTTTTTTATGGAAAGGCAAACATTGGGACTCATTCGTACAACTTGGTAGAAATAAATTGGACTGAATTATAATTGAACACACATGTTAAGTAAATTTGACTATTCGTATAAAGCAGCTTCAAAAATCAACAGTGTAAAGTTCTGAGTTTTACGCAAAATTAACAGTGTATTTGGAGCTATCTTGGAAGGAACCACATTTGTTGCAATGTCAAACTTCAATGTCTTTCGCTGATCCTGTATTGCAAGAGATGTTGTACTTCTTTCTGTGTTGGAGGCTGAGATAGAACGAGAGTCCTCTTGTTGCTGTTGTGACCTTTGGGCATCCACAATATAATCAAAATTAGCCATTTCCCGAAGCTGCTCACGCTTTTTCCTATCATCACAACTACTACCAAAGTAGTGCTTCCTATGTTTGTGATCGTTTGAGCTTAAATGTTCCTCAAACTCCATTTCTAACTTGTACTGCTTGTTGCAAAGCTTACAAAACAAGACCTTACGTATTTCCTTCTCTTCAGACTAGATCTTCTGCTCACTTCAACTTCTAGCTTCTTTCTTTGAATATTTTCTTCGGAAGTGAAATAATCATCTTGTTCTTGTGTTCTAACTCCCAACTTTTCTTCACATACCCCTGCTTTTATGGGTTCAGTAGTACCTTGCTCCTCTTTACCAAGACCCTTCCATCCATTTTTTGCAATAGCCTAAATCGAATATTTGAGGATGTTACTATGTGTCTAGATTTTCTGTCACTTTCAGATTGATAGGCAAACATAAATCTTCACACAGATCCTCAACATGAGATGGTTCATATGCCTCTTCACGCTCTCGTTGACGTTTTTCCTGGGCAATCATTCAATTTTAACTATTAGACCACTGGTTCTCCATTTTGACAAATCAACTTTGCTGCATGACTCTCACATTCCTTTCTAGAGATTCTTCTTGTTGTGTCGACCTCCTGTTTGAATCGATATCTTCTCTAATTCATAACTTCAAAAAATCTACATGCAATCCATCAAATTGCTCAAACCCAGCCACAAAATTTGCATGCAATCATTAAATTACTTAAATTGGAATATTGTTGTTTCTGGTTAGATAGATTTGTGCGATTACTTTTGGAAGTTTCCTACTAACAAGAATTTGAAAACCGACTTCTCATCTCCTGATCGAATATGCAATAACAATATGCAGATGGGTCCAAAATATTGTATGTGACTCACTGATTGTGAGCCTAATTGATTTACAGATTTTAAATATCCCAGGATTTTTTGTCTTTTGAATCTTTAAAGAATCTTGATTCACCGTTTTTGTAGGATGTTAATTTTCTCATGAAGCGCACCATCCATTAGGTGCGCGGGTTTCAGCTTAATGACTTGTAGACTAGTGAGGATAATTAAAGTTTCCTGATCAACAAGATCCACCATGGCTTTATCTATAATCATTTCATGAGTTTTATGGAAGGTTTCTAGGGGATTGAAAGCATGCACAACCCGATGCAAAAGCTTTATTGTTCAGCCACTTTTCATATACACCATTATCTTGACAACATTTCTAGCAGCAGTAGTGACAGTTGCATTGGTAAGCCCTGAGTTGGTATTCACTTTGCATTTGTCACCGTTTATAGAATTCTCTCTAGCGTGCGATGACCTTCAAGGGAACTATTTTAATCGAGGAGATGTCATATTCCATCCTGCTCATATGGTCGGGAGATCAACCGTGGATTTCCTGATTCCTCCTATCTTTGCAGCCCTAGTTGTGGCAGCTTCAACCTTCTTTGTCCATGTTGGGGGCCTCTGAGAAATCTGATAAAGTAGCAATTTGTGACTGTATAGTCAAGATCCCCAATCTGAGCTTTTTGTTTGTTGGTTTTGGATGATTGAAGTGTCATGTAGAGTGCAAGGACCTTAAGGTCCTACCATGTGTAGGTGAGATATGCTTTAAATTCTTTCATAGGTAGTTTTTCCATATTAGGTGAGTTGGTAATGCCACTTGCTTTACTTTTTTTAAATTTTGTTACTGGTTTATAAAAGGAAGTGTCCCTACCTATATAAATGTATTGTGTGTCTTATTTGTGTGGCCACCTTATAGTGTATTTGCGGGCACCATAGACTAAGAAAAAGCTTCTTCGTTGACATAGACTGAAGAGAATAATTTCGAAGATGAGTCGTGCCAATGATTATAGATTTTGAATTCAGAGTTAGTCAATTAAGGAGAAGAATTAAATTATGAGACCGAGGATGGAGTGATTAATTTTCCATACAATCTTGTAAAACCTCCCCTGTCATGAAGTAATCAGTTTAGAAAAGGTTAAGAACAAATCTTGAAAATGTTTGTTCGTAATTAAGGTCAAGCCAAATAGTTTTTTATCAAAAATTTCTTCCTTAAAAAGATCACAAATTTCTTTCCTAAAGATTGATTTTGAATTGTTTATTTGCAGATTTGGCTTGTTTGAAGAAATGATTCCGGCATATTCCTAGCCAAGGTTTTTTTTATTTTTTTTATTAATTATATAATATATATATATATATATATATATAGATATAATTTTTTTAAATTTGAAAATAAATCAATATATTTTATGATCTTCTTGATCATCAAAAGCGTAGGAAGAGAGCATACTAACATATTGATTTTTTTATTTTATTTTTGTAGGTTAAGCATGGATGTAAATTTTATTTATGAGAAACGATGATGATTTTTCTATTATTTTTATTTTGTATAAAAAGCAAGAGTAAAAGAAAACTCTACTAGATCTGGTTTTATTTTGTTAATCTATTCTATGTAAACTTGAATTTTTTTTTTCTTAGGTAAAAGAATGCTTCCAGTGAAGCCATCTACAGACTAAAAAATCAAAATGCTCGCATATAAATTTAAAATTCTTAACTGATTGTTTGCAAGGACGTGAGTAACCTGTTTGATCCTTGGATTTGGCGCAAGGTTCTTTTGAAACCAGTCTTTGATATTATCCTTGCTCTCCAAAATGTACCTATTTAACATCTTCAAATTTTTCTTGTGTAGATGAGCTAGTAAGAAATGGGGGGTTTAATAAAACTGAATTTGAAACTAACTAATTATGAAACTAAATCAAAAAGCTCAAACTTGACCTCCTTTAGAAGGGCTTGCTCTCACTAGGTTTCACAAGTTAGTTCATAAAGAGAAATTTCAATAAAAATAACTTCCTAAGTCTATCCCTAAATCATCCTCCCTAGAAACGACACCAAAATGTTTGTTCTAAAATGCGATGCAAATTAGAATTTCATTTACTATCAATCCGGTTAAGTAAACTTCAAGGATTATCCAATATATATGGACTTAGAGACAAACTAAACTAAGCTAGGTGAAGAAATGCCAAAGCTCCCTTATAGGAGGTCTTTCATTGGGATCTCCAAAACCTATTTAGACATCTAAGAGAATGAAATCTAAAGACATTGTGATAGGTGTAATAAATATTAAAGCTCCCTTATGGAAGATTGTTCATTAATATTTCCAACATCATAATCAGCAAACTATTTAGACTGATGAAATTAAATCACTTAAACATAATTCTAATTGATTGCATGAAATATTAAAGCTCTCTTACAAGAGACTATTCATTTATATCTCAAGCATATGAATCAGAAACTTAAACTAATGAAATCAAACATTAAATAACAAATCAGATTCATTGAAGGAAACATTAATACTTTATTACGAAAGGTCATTCGTTAATATTCCAAACATATGAACCCAATAATTTAATCTAATGAAATTCACAAAGAAACATAAAATAAAAGCCTACTAAAATAAAAGTGTACTTGTTAGGCAGTGGGGATTCTTCCAAGGCCTCACAAGCACACCAAAAGAGAATTCAAATGTAGAGGATCAAAGAAGCTTTGTTTTATTCAACATCAATTGCAAATTGCAATTACAACCATTGCAATGATTCTCCAATCTAACTTCTCATTACCAACCTATAAGATACTAAGATTACAAAATGAAGATTACAAATGAAGGAGATAACACTCCTATTTATAAAAAAGCTATGATAACAAACTGATAAATGTAAATCCACTATTCCCTCCTTTGACCCACATATTTCTCAACCAATGGTGACACATAACCCTATCCTCCATGATCTCTTCCATGAGGTCCATGATCTTCTCCATGAGGTCCGTGATCTCCTCAAATTCAAATTTGAACATAAACTGCCACATAAAGATGCCTTGGAAGCTTCCTTTGTACCTACACATGTCAACAAACTCATTCTAATTGTTAGGTATAGGTATATGGAGATTATTTTCTAAAGTTTGACCATAAATTCTGTTAAAAATACTAAGAATTAATAATGTTTTGGAAAACACAACGGTAACCCATATAATGATGAAAGTGAAGCTGATGTGGTCACATGATGGTGGAATAGAGGTGAGAAAATGTGTGAATGGAGTGAAAGTGGACGTATTTTAAGGATAATTCCTAGGCCCAACAAGCCCAGTGCTCCCTTTCTATCCAGCTTAAAACCATTTTCACTCTGATAGATATCTGCAAAATTACATGAAAAAACACATGAAATTAGCAATGAGAAAGATTTTGGTAGAAAAATAACTCAAAACTCATTTTTTGGAACCCTTACTATGCCCATCGCATTGTTCATTCCTTAATAGACTTTCCCATCATAGTTACCCTCCCTAGTAAGTGCATTGGTTCACATTGATCAGTGTAAGCATAGTTGACCCATCACACCTCTCAATATAAGAAGAGTGCAGTGGGCCTATGGAAAATTCTAAGTGCCAAAAATTCAAAAATATTCTTAAAAAATGCATCAAGCAAAAAATTGAAACTGCGAAAATGAAGAGAAAGGATAGACCTCTTAACTGGAACTAACATTATTGGAAATGGTTCACTGGATTGGCCACAATTACCTACTAGATATTCAAGGTAAATATCCACTCAAAACTCTCTCAAATTGGTAAAATGACAATGGTAAGAAATAAAATTACTTTTTTCACTTTTATGGTCAAAATAAGTCATTATTTTAATAGTTTTTTATGTTTTTGACCTAATTTTACCATATATTTTGTATTTTTGACGTTTTTATGGTGCTCTGAGTAGGTTAAATGTTAAATGAAAGACGTAATGTAGGTTACATTTAAAATCCAAGTAATTTTTGCTGAATGAGTATACTTTTATCGCTTTTTTGGGCTCATTGAACTTACAAAAAAGGAACCCCCTAGAGTACTCTTTATGCTCTTTGCAGACTACCAAAACATGAAAATATTGTCTAGCACTTGTATTTTCGAACTCGTTAAATTAAATGAAAATATATCTGCCAAATATAAGTTTAACCCTTTTCCAGACTAGATGGACTATTTATGAAAAAGGAATATTGTAGTCGAACGTGGCTAAAAGGTTCTCTTGGGTATTGTTTTATGCCTTTTAAGGTCCAAGGGAAAAATTTATGGAAGGAACATCTTGGATTTTTTTTTGCCTCTTTTTCAAAATATTTAAACATGAAAAAGAGGTCGATTTATGCCTTCACTCGGCTTGTAAAACTATTAAACAATGTTGGACCCATCAAGCACGACGAGACTGAACCACTCCTTCTCAGGGTTCGTTAAAAATGGTTAGAAGGATTCATTTGAATAATGAACCTATAGATCAAGCATATGTTATCCTCCTCAAGATTGTCAAAAAAAAAGAGGTACTGACCATAAATGGTTGGGAAATTGGGAAAATGGGGCATCAAACCTATTACTAGTAGTGAGTTTCTCTGGAACATGAGACTCCTTCACTTCATTTTCGTGACTACTTTGAGGTGGGGAATCCACTTTCCTCTTTTTCGATCACACCTTATTGAAAGCCCTCATGATGGGTCTTTTACTCAATGTTTCCAACTCCATAAAGTGTCGCCAATATGTTTAAGTGAAATTCCACCATCAGTTGACATTTGCTACAATACCCTTAAGCCTTAGTTCATGTTTTTCACTCCTAAAACAACTATGAATCATCACATTCTTTCTAAAATCTTGATATTTGTTTCATGTCATTGATGGGGGATACATTAAGGCACTCTTGTGATGGGTCACTTCTTGTCGACATCAACAAATTATCTAGGAAGATGAATTAGAAACTCCCTTTAGTGCCTTGGAGCTTGCATACCTCAATGCAAAGTTTCCTCACTTTTGGTGACAGATTCTCATCATTGACCTTTAAATGAAATATTTTGTGTGGTGTTAAACATGAACTCATTTATTCAAACTGCATCGATTGTATTGTAGTACCTTGAGGTCCATTTTCATTATTGGTGGTTCCTCACAAAGCTATCAGTGACTTACATTATTGGTCGGTAATCAGATGTTGTCTACCATGTTAGACATCAACACATTTATTTGCATGCTTAGACACATACTATCGAGTGACAAGGTAGAATACCTCAAATCTAGTTACATCCATATGGGTTGCAATTTCAGGATTCATACAAGATTACAAAGTCTGATGTCTATGATCATTCAGAAAGATATCCAAGCATGGTTCCAGAATCTGTCATCAATGTATGTAATTCTAATTATCATACATGTACATTTAAATTGGCTTATATGATGAATATGGGTATGTCCACCTCATCCATGATATCATGATGATTATGTATGGTAACAAACATTGATGATATAGACCAATCTATTGTTGATCTTGACTTATCACATGGTAAGGCACTTCGGTCCTCAGTCACTACTTCTAACTTTGTACTTTAAGAGGCAATCTGTTATAGGTCATTTTTTTGCATCCAATCAAATGATGTTGAAACTGGATCAATCAAAATCCATCGACATCTCTCATTCATCCCTTGCAAATAGAAGAACATCCTCTACCCAAAAGTTCCAACAATTATGGGTTAAACAACTGAAAACCATAATTTTTAGCCCCATTGCACTTAGCCTTCATGCAAAATGCATTATTTCAAGTTGTACACAGAGAAACTGCACTGACCATCACATGTTTCTTTCACTAAAATTAAAATAAAATTGAATATTCTCTTTCTAGAAGCTTCCGAGGTGGATTTAACCATTTACTATTGGATTAGATCTAAAACTCCTAAACTTGAGGTATTATCTCTTATCCATAAAACTTATCCTCGCTCTAATGTGGATATAAGTCCTAGAATATTAAATCCCAAACCCCCTCTTTTACCTTATAAATTCACTACCTCCCATAGAGTATGGGTTGGGTTTTGGAGACTCTTAGTTATGCCCTCATGTTGTTTCTTTGTGTTTAGGGATCCATTATCAATCCATGCACTATAGTTGTGATTGAAGTCTTTCTTTTTGCCAAGGGAACAACAAGATAGTTGGGAGACATCTAAAAGTGTTGTATCTTCTCCTACATTCATTAATACAAAAAGTGCTTTTTTTTCCTATAGTTATGTCTCATTTAATGCATATGTAGAACAATTCCTTATTGACTCATTTTTTAGAGATGTTAATATATTCTATTTGTATATTTTGGTTCTCTTTTTTGTTTTAGTTATTTTGCAGGTTCCACTTTTAGCATTTGGAGTTGGAGTTGGAGTTTACAAACAAGGAAAAGAGGAGAGATTGCATTGGATTCTAGGTAACTCTTTCTTTCATACTCTAAACTTATACAAGTAAAGAATGGTCCTTTTATCTCTATTGTTTCTAGATCTAGAGAGTTTTCTTCTATCCACAAAAGGAAATTATGTTGAGGTACAAGATCTAGTCTATGCAAATGACTAGTTATGACATAGTGATAAGCTACTTGATAAAAATCACTGAGATATGTGATCAAATTACAGTAGTGGAGGAAGAGGTGAATGATGCAGAGTTATTGAAAGTGGCATTGGATATTTAAATGTGGGAGTGTTGATATTTGTAGCTTGGGTAGGTTTTTGTACACAATCCTAAGTATTAGAGCATAAATAAGTCACCCAAATTCTCCTTAGGACACTTTCTCAAGTATTGAGTAAGTTGTTATTGTAACATAGCCTCATTATAACTTAGGAAAATAACATAATTAATTATGGTGGATTTTGAGCTAAGGAAACTTAGGAAAACTAAACTATTTACTTTAGTGATCGTGTTTTCACCTCAACTATTGATCTCAAGTGTAGCAGGATCTAATCTCAGCCATCCATCACTTTGGAGATTAAGGTTATGGATTTAGATTAATGGAAAATTATAAATTAAAGTCTAAGGAGAGGAAAAGAATAATACACCATATAGTGGCACAATCCGTTCTGCAAGAATTTTTCTCAAGTGAGCAGATAGATACTCAAGTGTGTTGGGTATGAGGAAGGTACACGGGTACAACATTGGAGATACAAATAAGCCAAGAAGAATAAAAATAGATCTAGGTCATGTTTTATTAGATAAGATACAATGTATGTTGTATTTATAAATTTCTATGTTAGGCCATTATCTCAATTTCGAAGCCCAAGTAGGTTTGGATTATTAATTTAATGAATAATTGCTGGTTGGGAAGAATTTGTATGTGTCACATGTGATTGATATTGGTTGTGTAATTGTGTTTCTATTGAATAATTGTGTTAATAACCTAGTTGCCTTTTATTAATTAGATCAACAATGATTTTGTAGATGCAATTACATAGTGATATGGGTCTGAAATCATCAAAAGTTTCATTTTTGTCTAATTTTTGGAATTAAAGCCTGAAATGTTGAATTGACAGCTCCCAAATCCTACCTATGTATTTTAATTTGTCAGCAATTCCTAGTTTGTATGTTTGAAGGAAGTCATAGAACCCCTAAAAGAATTCTATTGTCATATTAAGTGGCTACTTGGGTTCTTATCCTTTTGGAAAAAATGCATAAGTGTTTGTAATTCTTCCTTTGATATTGGATCTATCAGTGCCTCATTACCCACCTCACCTACAAAACTGGGGAAATATGAAGTCACATTTAACTATCTCTCTGAAATTTATTCTATCACCCTCTTTATAAATTCCCTCAAAATGGTCTACTGATGAGCAAATTGCTCCTCGAGATGAGACACCTTCTCATGAGGCAAATTTTGTTGATAAACAACGTGTTAAGGCAATTGTTCATTATAATTATGAGATGTTGAAGAGAGAAAATCTTTGCTAACTAGTAAAGGCTATGCACAAATGTTATTGATTTGGTATAAGGAATGATATGGGAAATGAGGGAATTGTGGAGATTCCCTACAACTATTTTCCAAAATGTGACATGTGAGGATGTATGCCTATTAAACAACTACATTTGAGAACATGCACCACTTTGAAGGCAAGACTATTGTCATGCGGAAAGAGTTATTTTTGCGGACAAACCTAACCTCCCTAGGAGTCTAAGACTCTCTAGTGACAAACAAACCAAACAAGAGCAATCCTTCTCTAAACATACATTATTCTATGAGAAACAAAGTGTTTTCCGATATTACCTTAGGTCCAATGCTTGTTGTAGCAGTCCAGCCTTGCTGATCCATATGAGCTCCTCCTTCACTTTAAGACCTGCATACACTAACAAAGCAAACGATTACATAACACCTGAATATTTCATAAAACAAAGCATATTCATCATATAGACCAAGGAGTACATGAAATAATTCATTAACAACAAATCATTGAGAAGAATGGACTTATTTGTATTAAGGAAACAAAAAAGGAACCATTACAACCTGAGCCTTGGTGTCGTGCAAGCTCCTCCCAGGGTTCAACAAGAGATTTCCTCTACTTTGACAAGCTCACCCACTCCCAATATGGCAACAAGGAAGGATGGTGATCTCTCCTCACAAGTCAACAATGGAAGTCCTAATTCCAACAACATTTACCCTTTGGAATGTCCAGCTTTCAACCTCCCCTCCTCTGGCCCAATGCATGTATTTATAGTATTCTAGAGGAAGTTATTCAGTTCCAACATCAATGGGATACTCCCTCTTTTGGATGGGGTAGCTCCTCTCTTGATGGGATAAGTTCCTCTATCATAGGGATGCATGAACCATCTGGAGGCGCTCAATACATGTCAAACATTCTTCTAGAAAGCTCTAGAAGTGACCACAAGTAACTTTTTTAAGATGAAACTCGTGCCTTTTGACCTTTACAGGAGTACGCACCCATCCT
The DNA here is from genome assembly GCA_000404065.3 of Pinus taeda. NCBI lineage: Eukaryota > Viridiplantae > Streptophyta > Pinopsida > Pinales > Pinaceae > Pinus > Pinus taeda. The sequence continues at coordinate 483,855 of APFE030204083.1, forward strand.
TTGGCTTACATAGCGTACAAGTATGCAGGCACAGTGTGTTTGGGATGCGTACACGCAGGCAAGGTAGAGAGAACCTGCGTACCCAGAGATAAACATGTTTTTAAGTGACTTTCTCTCTTTTTGAAGTTTGACATGAAGAGCAGAGGTATGAGGCTTGACCAGGAGGATAATATGACTATTGATGGAGCCATATTAATTGCAGATAGTCATGGTGACAAATTTCAGTGTAACAGATTGCCCCCTAAAGTACGAAGCCTGTAATAGATAAGGGTTTTATATCATATAGGAAGGGTGAAGTACTTTATCATTTCGAGGATCATCTTGTGGAGAGCCCGATCAGAACCTGCAATTTTCAACACAAAATACATGTATAAGATCATATCATCGCTGAGGTAGGCATTCCCATACTCAGATCAAAAACTTTAACTAGGACTAACTATTCTGATACAGGAATGATTTCATAATCCATCATAATTATAGACTCATGTAGAAACAGTATGGGCGCAGCCATCTATTTATGATTGGTCTACAACATAATGAATACAAAACTCCTCGCAGCCTAGATGGTGGAAACTAGATCCAGGGTCTTCATCTCTACTTCCCGAATTGGTACGATTCTAGCCATGCGAATAAATGAGTCGATGTCGAACATGGTAGAAACCACTTGATTACCAGTCAATGATGTAAACTGTTAACAAGCGTGAGAGAGACCACCAGTAATGTCAATGGTTCTCAAAGTACCCAGCACAATCCATGAGATGTGAATGAATGAGTCGGTGTCGAACATTTCATGGAATCCTTCGATCGCAAGTCAATGATGAAAACTGACGTCGAAGGCGAGAAACCTGCCATTGATGCATGCAGACTCAGGGTACTGACGATTTCTAAGTCAACTCTCTAGATAATGTGCTGATGTCGATAGAAAGCGACCCGTTGCAGGCAAGCCCACAACACGAAACCATAGTTCAAGTTGAAGAAATGTTGCTGCAAGGACTGACTCAATGATGATATGATGAATGATAGGTATTTTGTGGTTGAATGTTTCGTTTCAGAACTCTTGAACACATAACGACACAACAGATGGTTTGGCGATAAATGACTCAAATTTGACTCCCATAACCCGGCTAAAAGTGTCAAGTGATTTTGGTCAACAGTGAGGTAAAGGATTTCCCAACCCAGGTGAATGAATAAGTGTCGTGTTCAAGAGTGGTAGTAAGGTTTTTCTTGAGACAAAAGGATATCAAATAGGCTCATTCTTCTCATTTTTCCCCCGCCATTTCTGGCAAGTACCTCTTTATTTTTTACAAGCTTGAGGAGGATAACATATGCTTGTTTGTAAGCTCATCCTTCGGATGAGTCCAACTTAGTTTTTGATTCGAACCCTAAGAAGGAGTGGTCCGTTCCTTTTGTAATAGAACAGGTCCTTTACTGTGAAATTTAACGAGTCCAGTATAGGAGAAACTCGGCGTTTTTCATTTTTAGGGAGTCTGAAAAACTTAGAAAAATCCATGTTGAACTTTTTCGTAAAGTTGTGTCTCCTAAGCCCGAAAAAGTATAAAATAATACCTAGGAGAACCGCTTGATCTTGCGACCAAGGATATTTTCATAGTTAGTGTCTTTGACCTGAAAAGTAAAAAGCGATCAAAGACACGTCGTTTTATTTCCAATATCGAATTTTGAAACGACAAAAATCCGGCAATCTTTTCTTGTTTTTTCGGTCAGAAAAGGGCTGTAAGAGGACCGTCTTTTAATTCCGTTTTAACGAGTGTAAAGAAACGCTCGGCAATCTTTTCAGTTTTTAGGAGTCAGAAAAGGGCTTAAAAGATGACTCTGATGTCTGATTTGTGAAAAAGTGACAAGTTTCCCTGAAAGTCCCTCTGCCCTGCACAAAAGCGAAACATTACTCATACCTGTTTAGATAAGCAAAAAATACATTGAAAAATGACCTTCCATGGTGAAAAATAAACAAATTTAATATTTATTCATCCAAAAAACCTATAAAAAGGACTTTTACCATGTCATTTTTACCATTTTATTGTTGAGGTAGAAAAAAGGGCTTTTGGCAAGAAACTTCCCGTGGAGATTGCGGAAAATCAGACCGTCGGAATCGAACGCCGTCACCTCCAGGTAATCCACAACATCCTCCTCTTCAATTTCATCCGTTTAGAATTCATTTTTAGGTTTTAGTTTTATTTTTTGGAGGCAAAAGGGGTTTGGGGCGCGCTTCTCGGGGTACGCAG
>APFE030204086.1:1484-14686 GCA_000404065.3 Pinus taeda
TCTTCTCAGAGATAAGCTGCCATCGCCCTAGCTGGTTTATTTTCATTTCTGGTTGTAAGCATATTTCAGTATTTTCCATTAATGAAATGAAGTATTATTTCTGCTGCATCTTTGTGTATATGGTTATCTCTGCAATTTGTTGCATTCCTGTCTAAGTTTGGATCACTACAGCTCGATGTCTCCCCACCTCCTCTCAAGTGGCGCATCATGGCACAACCATCATCTGTCTCCACTTCTTTCTCCGCCCTTGGTGGTGCAGCCTTGGTCTCAGAAGCCTCTCCCTTGCTCTTCTTCCTCAAACACTGGCTCGCATAGTGATGCAGTTCCCCACAGTGGAAGCATTTGACCTTGGATAGGTCCTTTTTCTTCCGTTTCTCCAGCTTCCCCTCAGATGCTAGGGAAGCATCCTCCTCTTCCTCCTTCTTGATTCTGACCCCCTTGCCACTACTTCCCTCCTTGGTTAGCCTTCTGATCTCTTCTTGACGAAGAGTGGCCCACAGTTCCTCCCAATCTAGAAGGGTCGACCTGCCCAGTATGCTTTGGACAAATACCTCCCAATCTCTGAGACTGCATTCAATGTGGTACTCACCAACATCTCCTCATCTGGCGTGGCCCCTATGGAAGTCCGCTGATCCCGAATCTCCTTCAATTGACCGAGGAAGGTGTCTATCTATTCTCCCTTCTGCATCTGGTATGACCGTAGCTGATTTTCTAGTAGTATCTTCCTCTGCATGAAAGTATGCTAAAACAATTTCGTCAGGGCCTCCCACATCGCATTTGCCATGTCCTTTTAGGCAATATGTGGCACTACATGGTCCTTGACCTCATCAAGGATGATGCTTTTGGCCCTCACCATTGCCTCCTTGTACTTTTCTTTCTGAGCGGGGTCAACTGGGATCGCTATCGTGTTCAAGGCGAAGTGCTTGAGACGATTCTTGTCTAGAACAGACAAGATCCTGGCCTTCTCGACTACGAAGTTTTAGGCTCCGTCCAATCTCTCCTGATCTCTTACCCCATTCACTGCGATTTCGCTGCTCCTCTTTCGACTTTTTCGAGTCTCTCTACTTCCCTCCAGGAAGTTCTCGATTTGACTCCCTCTGAGCCTCAATTTCCCTCCTGGAAACCCCTCTGCCAATGTCGAGATGCCCCCACTCCAATCGTTCTTGCAGATGCACCACTGATCCAGATTTCTTGGCCAGAAATCCTCGAAAACAACTCCCTTCTCCTTGGTCTTGCCTTGTTAGGTATTGTTCTAACCACAGTACCCCACCAGCTTCACTCTGCAACTTACCCACATCCTCCTATGCCCCAATGAACTGAAGGTTAGAGCCTTTAAGCTCTGCGCAATCCGACACTAGCAAAATCCGCACCTCCTGACCACGGGCGTCAATCCTTTCTAACTGAGAAAGATGACCGGGCACTGCATAGGTCAGGTTTGCTCCTCTCTGCCATTGTGCTGATCTTCTTCCTGGCACGAATTGATGACGCAAGCAATGTGTCACCCCTTCCTTACTACTTTTTCGCTAGGAACAACTTCTGTCACTCGGGACAATTGTTTCTGTTGCTGTTGCTCTGATCGGCTGATGCCCTCAGTTATCCTGTGATTTGCAACCATGCTCCGATACCATGTTGGAATTTCTAAGTCTAACTATCATAGATCCTTCTTGTACTTTCTGATTTATTTCTTCCTACTTGTTCTATTAATTAACAAGTTATTTACCATGTAAATAGTGAAAATAAATACAAGTACAGTCTCAACACATATAGATAATCAACTAAAGGAAAAACAAGCACACAAGTGACACCAATATTTTTGGACTAATGTCCCTGAAAAAACCCAATGCTGGAAAACCGGTGCAACTATTTGAGGGTTTTATTATTAAGCAGTTTCATAATACAATCTGGGTGCCAGAAATGACTCACCCAATAGAGAATTCCTTTGGCAGTGGTGCCTCTCAATCGGAGACATATATCAGCCCCAATCTGCCCCACGAAATCTCCCAGCGTCAACCTCTAGGGTCAGTGTCCACCTCTCTGGCCCAGCTTCTGCCTAGCGTCAGCCTCTTTGGCCCAGCATCAGCCTCTCTGAGCTCTGCGTCAGCCTCTGGAGCCTCTGCCTCTCCCACGTTGGCCCTCCTCACGCTCTGCGCAACTCCTGGCTGCCTTTGCATGGCCTCTGGTTGCTTCTGCGTGGCCTCTAGCTGGCTCTGCTTCAACCCTCTCCCGACTTCTGTGCTAATGCTCCCGGTACTATCTTTGCCTCTCTGCTACTGCATTCACTACTCCTCAGCTGCAACTTTGATCACTCCTTTGATTTCCTCAGCAAGCCCTGCCCCAGAAAATCGAATTCTTGATCAACTCGGTGTGTTCTCCAAGTGACCCTCAAACCTCCTTTTATACTTTTCTCGTTGACAATTCAACAATCGAGATTAAGTCCCAAATCAATGGCTAAGATTAGATCTGGCTTGATCCATGACTTTTGGACCATTCTAACTTAGTTTTATATTAATTCACATTAATATTTTATTTTCCCTAAGTTTAGACTTAGGGACTCCATTAAAAGTATTAATTATTTTAATATCTCCCAAACTGGTTACATTCTGCCCAAACCATTTCTGGGTCTTGGAGATCTCATGTGCTTTAGCCTTTCCACCAATTTTTGTGGCTAGAGCACCTCTGATGCTACCCCAAATCAAAACCAGGAGGTGCAAACGATAGCAGGGAAGGTCGCACTCCTAACTGTGATGGGTTGGCCAAGAGTTCGGTTAAGGCATGGGTTCCGAAGCTAGACACCTACTTTCACCTAAACCCCATGCGGGAGACTGATGTCATTTGGTTTGCTATGCTACATGTAGAGGGGGATGCATAGGAGTGGTGTTACCAAGAGCTGATTACATTGGGGCACATGCACATCACCTCTTACGTCGAGTTCACCCGAAGACTGATTGATAGGTTCAAGAGGAAGGACCCTGAGCTACATTTCAGGGAGTTGGCCCACCTAATATAGACAACCAGCGTAGAGGTCTACATTTCAGAGTTCCAGAGATTGGCCATGATGGTGTCTAATGTTTCAAAGGCCTAGTTGATTATGTTTTTTGTGGAGGGGCTTGTTGAGCCACTTCATGGATGGGTGATGGCCTATAAGCCCATGTCCTTATTAAACGCTATATCCAGGACTCGAGACATGATTGACGCAATGCCCAAGACTGGGCCTTTTTACCCACTAGGACCACTGCTTCTCAGGGAGGCCAAGACACTTGCCCACCTTAGAGAGAGAGAGAGACAACTAGTTGAATGATGAGACTAGGAGGGACCTCAGGAGGAGGAAGTTGTGCTTCACGTGCCAGGATCCTTGGGCACCAGAGCACAAGTGTACCAAGGGCAATGCCCATTACATTGAGGTATACTTAGATAGTGAGTTAGAGGAGGAGACTGAGTTAGAGGCAGGCCACGAGGACGGAGGGCCACATATTGTAGGAGGAGCACCACCACCCCCTCAGGGCGGGGGACCATTCGCTCCATTTGGGGGCTTACTAGCTTCACTTTAGGGAGTTTTGCAGTACTTGACCCTCCAGATTGGAGGCACAGTGCAGGGGCAATGTGTCTCAGTGTTGGTGGACAGTGAGGCTACCCACAATTTTATTGATGGTTAGATGGTAGAGTGGAGGGGCATATGTACAAAGACATTTGAGGGGTTTTCAATGTTGGTGCCTAGAGACCGGACAATGCAGTGCACAAAGTATGTTCCCAGCTTGACTGTGACTATGGGAAACTTCTCCATCACTGACCATTTCATTGTAGTAGATGTTTCAGACACCAACATGATGATGGGTGTCCAATGGTTGTACTCATTGGGGCGGGTGACCACTGATTGGTAGAAGCTTGAGAAGGAGTTTATGGGCCCAGATTGGAAGTTGGTAATGCTAAGGGGTATTCACTCCTAGCCCCCTTAGATCATATCTGCTCACAGGATGGAGGCAGAGTTGCGACGTGGGGACATCGAGTGGGAAGTGGAGTTCAGGATTTCAGAGACAGGGACTCAGACACAACCCGAAAGGCATAACCAACCATTCGAAAAGGCCCTCCTTGGATATGAAGGTAGTCTTCTACACATCAGAGGTTCAATTGGTACCTGGTGATATCCGGAATTCAAGTCAATCTTGCTAAAATATTTTCCCCCCTTGAGTTGGTCCAGAAGGTCATCAATCCATGGGATTGAGTACCTATTCCAGATAGTTATCTTGTTCAACGCTTGATAGTCAATACAGAGTCTCCAAGTCCCATCCTTCTTTTGCACCAACATGATCGGGCTCCCATAGGGCGATGAACATGACCGGGTGTGACCTTTCTGCAACAGCTCCTGAATTTGCCTCTTGATTTCGTCGTTCTCCAGGACGGAGTGTCGATAGATTGGTCCATTGGGCAACGACGCACCTGGGGTCAGATCGATGGAGTGCTTGACCTGACAGTGCAGAGGCACCCTTGTGGGGGAGGTGAAGATGTCCTCGTACTCCTCCACAACCTTACCCATCTATTGTTGTCGTATGGAGGGGCCTTTTCTAGAGGTTGTGGCAACTGTCTTCTTCTTTCACTAAGGGCGTATCATTAGGAAAACACATTTTCCGGTTTTGGAAATGAACTTATTGCGTTCTTTCGCAGTGACCAAAGAAATGGCGGTAGGTGGTTCTACCTCTGGTCTCCTGTACAACTTATTTTCCAAGGTAACAATAATAGCACGAGGCCTTGAATCATACACAACATGTCGCTTCCACAAGTATGGTTCGCCTAATAATACGTCACAAACATCAAGGGGAGCAACGTCACATAATACCTCATCTGTGAAGGGCTTGATGCATAATGGAAGGCGGCACTGCTGGCTCACGCAAAGATCCCATCCTTGGTGAAGCCACTTGATGGTGTATGATTAATTGTGGGTGTGTTGTGGTTGGTAAGCCTAGCCACTTCACGACCTCTGCTGAAATGAGTTTTTTGGCTCCTACTGTTGACAATGAATTATAGAGGGGAACCCTTTACCCACATTTGGGAGTGGAAGAGGGGCTCCTACTCTGGATATTCAGGTTCCTCCTTCTGGATCTTTGTGGTGGAAACGGCGGTGTTGGGCTCCGCATCGATAATTTGCTTCCCCTTGTCATTCCCCTTATCGGATTCTGACTCAGAGTTGGAATATGCATCTGATTCCGAAGCCTTCAGCTCGACCACCAGTGACTGCTTGGCCTGACACTCAGTTGTGTTATGAGTGGAGCTCTTATGGAATTCACACGACTTTCCCGTGTCCTTCTTCGTCTTCATGATGTTGTTCTTTGCTTGTGGCTTTCGAGGTTTGTCCTGGGTCGGCCCGCCTTGGCTTTGTCATTTGTTTTAGGGGTTTGGTGGCACATTTCCTTAGCTTCAGATTCGCAGATCCAAAGTCTCACTTCTTCTATTTAAACTTTTGCTCAATCTTGACGACGTATCGGTATGTTGTGCCGAGAGAGGAGATGTATAGGAACTCCATCTTGTCCTAGTTGTAACTGTGTAGGTAGCCGTGGTACTTGAGTACCAAATGTTTCTCAGAATCCTTGATACCCAACTTCATGCGAAGGGTATGAAAAATATTGGTAAAATCCTACACATCTTGGTCCCTTCCCTGCCGCAACATGGTCCACTTTATGTATTTATCCTCATAGCTCCCAACAGGGTAGTATTGCTCCTTGATAGCGTCCTGTTGAGGGAATTGCTCCCCTAGGGCTTTTGGGTGGAAACCCTAACAGACTGAAAGTTGTCTAAACGGAGAAACACACATTCAAGCAACCATTATGCTATTAAAAGCAAATTCTATAGTAAGAGGGGCGTACCTCAGGTCCTACGTTCGAGAAGTTCCTCAAGGGTCCAAACCCTTCTTCAAGTCCCTTTCGCTCCTTTGTCCTGCAAAACAACCAATTTGAAAGAATACAACAGTATATGGACAAAGACTTAGAAAGAAATCATCTTTATGTTATAAAGGAAGGTAGTTAGTTATGAACTTTAAACAACCATTCACATATGAATTCAAACATGAACATCATAAACATAAAGAAGAAGCATATCAGGAACCAAGACGTGTTTCTTTATTATAGACAAATAGAATGTACAAAAGGAGTAATATCACCTGAGTACCTTTCGCAGGCTCCAAGCAAAAGCTTCCTTCCGGATCCGTCCAGCTCCAGCCTTTAAGCATATCTCCTTCCAAGACTCACTCCATGATTGCCATAGCTAGTGGATGAACATCAACACACAAGGAAACAAGGGTTTCCTGTACAAATGGGGGGAAGTTGCAGAAGGCACAAGGTCCTTCAACCTGGTCAGGGAAAAAATCTCAGTATAATAACCTTTCTCTCTCTTCTCTCCTCCCTTAGGCCTTCCCTTTGAGGTCTTTTTATACCTCTCCCAAAGTAGTTTTTTAGTTGGGAGTTGGTTGGGAACAGTTGGGCCACGGCCACTAACAGGTGATCAGCAGGTAAAACCTGCGATTTCCGCCCGAAAATAAGGAGTTTTATATTTTTTTTAAGTGTTTTAATACATATACGCGGGTTGGGTATATACCTACCCGCGTATACACGCGTTTAACTCAGGGCAATGTCGCGTACAAGGGGTAAAACACTGTTTTTTAAATTTTGGACTAGGTTTGGAAGGAGTGGTTGCCCTAGGCCATGAGTGCAGCATTACAAACCATAATAGTGAGATTTGGAGCTATAACATGTCCCGGAACAAATTCCAAGTGGGTGCGGCTGAAAATAGTGAGGTCGTACTTTCATCCTTTTGCTCACAGTAGGTTTCCCACCAGTCCTTGATGTGGGGGGCGACTTTGAGAAGAGGAAAAGTAATCTTTTCCGGGTTGGAAAGATCATGAACAAAAAATATCCTTCTAACAGATTTAACCATTTATCTACGGTGTCTGCATCTATTTGGCCTTCAAATATGGAAATGTCAAAGTTTGCTTGTACCTTAAAATGAGTGGAGCCTCCAGAGTGGCTGCTAGATGTGGATGCGTCGTCGGTGGGCAATCGTTGAAGGACTTGGGCAAAGTTATCCATCATTGCATTCCTTTGTTTCTCAAGGGCCTCTTCGAGCAATATTTTGATAGGATATCCTGCCCCCTTATTTTCTATTCTTCTCCCATGGGCGGGTGTCGGGGTTTGCAAGACTGATCTTGCAAAGGTTCAACTAGATCGAGCCTTAACTCCTTATACCCCGACTAGTTGGGGACATGCAAAGAAAAATAGAGAAAGAGTAGACCACTTTGATACCACTGATCCTGATTTAAATAAGAACACAACAAATTACATATATAACCATAAATACAGAGATGCAATAGAAATAACGCTTCATTTCATTAATATCAAATAATGAAATATGCTTACAAACATAATGGAAATAAGACTAGCTCGGGCGATGGTAGCTTATATCTGAGAAGAGATGTGGCAACCATATGCTTTTGAACTTTATTAGAATGAGGCTCAAAGGCCTATTTATTATTGAGAAACAATGAAAAACCTAACCTTAGGAGTTGAAGCGCCAAACTATGGGCCCCGTTTGGGTAAATTGGTACATAAACTTCCGGGGGTCGTAACTTTGGCATATGATCTCTGTTTGACGCGCACAATACCTTGATGGAAAGATCTATATGAGGAATACAACTTTTGAATGGCCAACATGGTCTAAAACCCATGTGGCCTCGATTTTCCCAAAAAACGTCCTTAGGGCCTAAAAAAGGCTTCGGAAGTTCAGGACCCGAAAAACTGCCAAAATAGTAAATTGTGCTACAAATAAGGAAACTGAAAAACTGAAAGAAACAATGGTGGGGGTCCAAGTGGAATAGGCGGGTCGCCACCAATATTCACCTGGATCATTCCTCCCCCCTTAGGAAGCAATGGTCCCCATCACGTTGAGTTCCTCCATGAGATGAGTAAACTCTTGTTGAACTCGATCCCTGGTGAGCCACTTCCCCTGGTGAAGGAGTTGGTATGTTTTGACAACTCGATATAGTTGGATCCTTTGGTGTCGGGTGTTCTTGATCTGTGTGTTCATTATCCGATCAGTTGTGGCTTGTTCCATGCAATCTAGATTTAACTCTGTAGGTGTGAGTTGTTCTGCAATGTTTGATGTGTCCAATAATGGTGGGAAGTATGGTTGAAGGTGGTCCACATTGAACAATGGGTGCAAGCCCAGGAATGGGGGAATGTTGAGCTCAAATGCATTGTCTCCCACAACCTTGTTAATGGTGTAAGGACCATATCAGAGTGGTCTGAGTTTCCGATAGGCTCCAGTAAGGCATTCCTTCTCCATATGCAACCAGACTTTGTCGCCCACCTGAAACTTGTGTGGCACCCGATCTTGATCATATCACTGCTTATACTTGGCATTTGATTTTTCTAGAATGTTGTGGACTTGTTAGCGGATGTGTTGGATGTGCTCAATGAAGTTGTTTGCCTTATCGACTTTGGATTGGACATGAGCCGAATTTGCTTGAGTAGCTACAAATGGTATGGCCACATCATTGGGACACATTGGTTGGAATCCGAAGCCCACCTGAAAAGGACTGTGGCCATTCGAGCTGTGGAGAGTCCAGTTATAGCTGTGCTGGACATAGGGGAGGTTCTAATCCCATGTGTGTGGATGCTTTGAGTTGTACGTGCATAGAATGTGTACGATCACCCTGTTGATGACCTTTGTCTGGCCATCAGTTTGGGGATGTAAAGTTGTGGAGTTAGTGAGCTTGGTGTCCAGGATCGACCAGAGACTGGGCCAAAATGTACTGAGAAACTTGCTGTCCCGATCTGAAGATTCCAAAGTGTACTTACACTCGTTCAAAGAAGAGTTTAATAGTGGCTTCTGCTGTGATATTCTTTTTGCAGGCCGCCATAATGGTCATCTTCGAGAATCTATCGACGAACACAAAAACACAGTCGTTGCCATGCTTAGTAGAAGGAAGGCCCGACATGTAATCCATGGAGATGGATTCCCAAGATCAACTAGGGGTAGGCAGCAGAGTATAGAGGCCTTACTTCTTGATGGTTGATTTGGCAATGGCGCAAGCAGTGTAGGATCTAATGTACTTCCCGACATCCTGTCGAAGATTCGGCCAATAGAAATACTTCTGCAGTACTGCCACCATTTTCTTAACCCAGAAATTCCCAACGGCGCAACTGTAGTTCGCTTCCCAAATCATCTTGGCACATTCGCTTGAAGGAACACAAAGGTGTCCCAGGTGGCATAATAGGGCATCTTGGAGGTGAAAATCTAGAACTTGCTGACCCTCCAAGAGTGTCTGGTATGTGTGGCTGAATTCTGGGTCGCTTTTGTAGAGAAGTGGCCAATCAGAAGTCTTCATGCCCACAAGAGTTGAGCACGGTGATTAATGCCATGATCGGTGGTCGACTGAGGCAGTCTGTAACATTATTGGTGCTGCCCTTTTTGTACTTGATATTCAAATGGAACTATTGTAGGTATGTGGACCACTTGTGATGGTGATAATTTTGCAACTTCCCTTGCTTCTGTATGAACTACAGGGGTTGGTGGGCTGTGTGGATGACCGTTTCCTTCCCCAAAATGTAATGCTTCCATTGTCGTAAGCCTGCACAATGGAATACATCTCTTTGTCAAAGTGGGATACTTCCATATTGTCTGAAAGTGTCTCACTGTGGTATGCCACTGGATGCCCCTGTTGAGTAAGGACTACCCCAATAGCATAGTCAGAGGCATCTGCCTCAATCTCAAATGGTTGTTGCAAGTATGGTAATGTGAGCACTAGTGTAGAGCAGAGGTGATGTTTCAACTCTGCGAATGTCTTCTGTTTCAAACCAAAAGAATTTTGCTTTCGCTCCTCCCTTGGTGACTTGACTCAAGGGCCAAGTGATATGAGAGAACCCCAACACGAACCCGCAGTAGAAATTGGCAAGACCTAGAAAGTTGCGAAGCTCTGTCAGAGTGGTTGGGGCTGGCCAATCCCGAATGACTTGGATCTTGGCTGGATCCACATGCACCCCCCATTCATCAATAATGTATACTAGATACTGAACCTGGACCATGCTAAAAGTGCATTTATCCAAATTGGCACACAACTTGTGTTGCCGCAGTGTTTGGAGAACCTGTCGGATGTGGTGGAGATGCTCTTCCCAACTCTGGCTGAAGATTAACCTCATACAGGTTGCAGGAGCATTCGTCAACCCGAAAGACAAACCTAACAATTAGAAAAGGCCCTCCTTGGATTTGAAGGCAGTCTTCCACACATCAGAGGGTTCGATTTGTACCTAGTGATATCTAGACTTCAAGTTGATCTTGCTGAAAAATTTTGCCCCCCTTGATTTGGTCCAGAAGGTCATCAATCCGTGGGATCGGGTACATATTCTGGACAGTGATCGTGTTCAACGCCCGATAGTCAATACATAATTTCCAAGTCCCATACTTCTTCTGCACCAACACGATCGGGCTCCGATAGGGCAATGAACCCAGCCGAATCTGACCTTTCTGCAACAACTCCTGAATCTGCCTCTTGATTTCGTCGTTCTCCATAACAGAGCACCAATGGATTGGTCCATTGGGCAACATCGCACCTAGGGTCAGATCGATGGAGTGCTTGACCTGACAGTGCAGAGGCACCCCTGCGGGAGAGGTGAAGATGTCCTCGTACTCTTCCACGACCTTGTCCATCCGTTGTTGTCGTGTGGAAGGGCCCTGTCTAAAGGTTGTGGCCACCGTCTTCTTCTTTCCCTGAGGGCATATCATCAAGAAAACAAAATTTCCGGTTTTGGAAATGAGCTTACTGCATTGTTTTGCAGTAACCAAAGAGATGGAGGTAGGCAGTGCTACCTCCAGTATGTTGTACAACTTATTTTTCAAGGTAACAATAACAACGCAAGGCCTTGACTTATACACAACATGTCGCTTCCACAAATATGGTTGGTCTAATAATACATCACAAACATCAAGGGGAGCAACGTCACATAATACGTCATCCGTGAAGGGTTTGATGTTGTATGGAAGGTGGCACTGCTGGCTCACACGAAGATCCTATCCTTGGTGAAGCCACCTGATGGTGTACGGTTGTGGATGAGTTGTGGTAGCATCATATGTGCTCTAGCCACGAAAGTTGGAGAGGCTAAAGCACATGAGATCTTCAATACCTATAAATGGTTTGGGCAGAATCTAACCAGTTTGGGAGATATTAAAATAATTAATATTTTTAATGAATTAATATAAAATTGAGTTAGAATGGTCCAAAAGTCATGGATCAAGCAAGATCTAATCTTAGCCATTGATTAGGGACTTAATCTCAGCCGTTGAATTGTCAATGAGAAAAGTATAAGAGGATGCTTGAGGGTCACTTGGAGAAAACACCGAGTTGATCAAGAATTTGATTTTCTGGGGCAGGGCTTGTTGAGGAAATCAGAGGAGTGATCAGAGTTGCAGCTGAGGGGCAGTGAATACAAAAGCAGAGAGGCAGAGAGGCAGAGAGGGTACTAGGAGCATCAACGCAAAAACCGGGAGTGGGTTGACGCAGAGCCAATAAGAGGCCACGCAAAAGCAGCCAGGAGTTGCGTAGTGCCAGAGAGAGCCAACGTGGGTGACGCAGAGGCTCTAGAGGCTGACGCAGGGCCTCCAGAGGCTGATGCAGGGCCTCTATAGGCTGACGTAGGGTTGATGCTGGGCCAGAGAGGCTGACGCAGACCCTAGGGGCTGACGCTGGGAGATTTCGTGGGACAGATTGGAGCCTAGAGCTGTGGGATTGTACATCCGGGGTTTTTAGTCGCAATATCTATCTCCGACTGAGAGGTACTACTGTCGAGAGCATTCTCTGTTGGGTGAGCCATTTCTAGCACCCAGATTATATTCTGAAGCTGCTTAATAATAAAACCCTCAGATAGCTGCACCAGTTTTCCCGCATTGAGTTTTTCCGGGGACATTAGTCCAAAAATAATGGTGTCACTTGTGTGCTTGTTTTTTCCTTCAGTGAATGATTTGTATGTGTTGAGCATGTACTTGTATTTATTTTCAGTATTTATATGATAAATAACTTGTTAATTAACAAAACAAGTAGGAAGAAATTAATCAGAAAGTACATGAAGGATTTCTAACAGATAGACTTAGAAATTCCAACATGGTATCAGAGCGTGGTTGCAGATCACATGAGAATTGAGGACATCAGCCGAGCAAAGCAGTAGCAGTAGAAACAACTGTCCCGAGTGACAGAAGTTGTTCCTAGCGGAAAAGCAGCAAGGAAGGGGTGACGTAGTGCCTACATCATCAAGTTTGAGTCAGGAGAAGGATTAGCGCAGTGGCAGAAAGGAGCAGACCTAACCTATGTAATGCCTGATCATCTTTCTCAGTCAGGAAGGATTGACACCCGTGACCAGGAGGTGTAGATTTTACTAGTGTTAGGATTGTGTAGAGTCTAGAGGCTCTAACCTTCAGTTTGCTGGGGCATAGGAGGCTGTGGAGAAGTTGCGGAGTGAAGCTGGTGGGGTATTGTGGTCAGAACAATACCTAACAAGGCAAGACCAAGGAGGAGGGAGTTTCTACTGATGATTTCTAGCCAAGAAATCTGGATCAGTGGTGCAACTGCACTAACAATCGGAGTGGGGGCATCTCGACAGTGGTAAATGGGTTTCCAGGAGGGAAATCGAGGCTCAAAGGGAGTCTGTTATGAAACCAACTCAAGAAAAGATAGAAACGATAGATCAACGCCTTAGAATTCAGCCTCTTTGAGGGGACAACCTCCTGTACATTACATAAATGAACAATTCTTGGATGATACAAATGAAAAGACCTCCTTGCTATATATAGGAGTCTAAGGGGTCATTATATAATCAGAGCCTACATAACAATAATAATGTAAGGGCACAATAATAACAATAGTGGGCTTCTATGGGGCAAAATAGTAACAATGTGAGCGCTACATGGGTACATCAATATAATAAGAGGGTTGTACTAATAATAATGGGTTACACTAGTAGTATAGGGGCCTAACATGCCCCTCTCCTTCAAAAAGTGTTGTCCTCAACGCTTGAGTAGTTCTTGATGCTTATGTATAAACTTTTTGTCCTCCGATGTGGAATCTTCAGCGGGTAAGTTCTTCCAGTTGATGAGATACTCTGAAATTGATTGATTTCGTAGCTGTCGGGTTCTTGTTTCTGTGACTGCTCCAGGTTCCAATATGATTTTTC
>APFE030204092.1:0-16254 GCA_000404065.3 Pinus taeda
CCGAGTGTTTATCCGAGGTTTCAACTAGAATATCTACTCCCGCGTAAGCAAGTACTACTGCCAAGATTTTTCTCTGTTGGGTGAGCCAGATTTGGCACCTAGATTGAATTCTGAAACTGCTTAATAAATCAAACACTTAGATAGCTGCATTGGTTTTCCCACATTGGGTTTTTCCTGGGACATTAGTCCAAAAACAACGGTGTCATTTGTGTGCTTGTTTTTATTTCCTTCAGTTGATGATCTGTAATGTGTTGAGCATGCATTTGTATTTATTTCCAGTATTTACAATGCAAATAATTGTTAATTAACAGAACAAGTAGGTAGGAATAAATCTGTAAAGTGCATGAAGGGTTTCTAATGTGTCAGACTTAGGAATTCCAACACCAAGAACATTTGAGTTGATGTCTTGATACAGAAATGCCTCCAAAGCCTAAGCCTCCCAACCATCATAGTCATCATCTTATGGCTTTTCCTGTAAGGTCCTCATTTACATAATATATATGTCTATCCTAACAATTATGTCAGAATCCTTAATTTGCCTTGAATTTATCATTAACCAGACATAGAATTTGAAAAATTAAGTGCAGAGAAATACCTGGAAATTAGCTTGAAGACGATCCCAATTTTCTCCTGATCCCGTTACCAAAAGACCAAAACCTCCTAGCCAAGCTAAGCACAACCTTGGTACTCAACTCCAAAATACTTCCCAATTGGAGTATTTCGGTCCCCCATGCCCAAAAGCTTCAAGAATAATCGAAACCCCAGCTTTGATTCAGATCTCCTGTTCTCCTTCCCTCTTCCTCTTCCTCAAAAAACCTCCTTTCTACCTCTACGTGCTTGGGATAAATAAACTTCCTAGGCGGTCACCGCCTTCTTCCACCGCCCTCCTCAGATTTTATTTGGTAGATTAACTTTACGTGTAGAATGAGGTAAGGATATGAATATAAATCTTAAAATCTTTGTCATGTTTTTAAACTTTAATGATTTTATCTTTTATAAAAAAAATTAATTATAATACCAAATTCAATAGTTATCAAATGTTTATGATATTAATTGAAAAACTTTGACTTATATACA
Organism: Pinus taeda; assembly: GCA_000404065.3. NCBI lineage: Eukaryota > Viridiplantae > Streptophyta > Pinopsida > Pinales > Pinaceae > Pinus > Pinus taeda. The sequence goes on from APFE030204092.1 coordinate 1,078, forward strand.
TATATATTAACAATATTTAACTTATAACTTTAAACTCTATAATGATCAATATGTAGCTTAGAATGATTGGAATTATAAATTTTATTTAACACCTTATAAGTACGAAGTGTTTCATATATATCTTTTGAATGTCGGATTTTAGGTAATATCTCTTTTCGTGATAATTTAGGTGTTTTAGTCCCTTTTCATTCATTTAACTTTTTTTAAAATGTTTAATAAGTATACTAATGCAAGACATGCGATGTGTACATATGTAGTTATCATATGCATACATTGTATGAATTCTAATACTCTTTTGCTTATAGATTGAAATGGGTCATTACATCTCCAATAAGCTTGCTACTATGATGATTCTCCACAAGAGACTGCAACAACCATGGGACTCCCCCTGAGCTTGACATCCCATGCACATCAATGCTAGCCCAGTTTCCATCACAACTACTCTAATGGACATCAATGCTAAGACTTTTGTTTCCACCAACACTCATGCTAGTCTGATTGACATCAATGCCATCACACTGGCTATCACTAGAAATTAGGCAATGTCAATTGTCCTGTTGTCAGTCAGATTGTACAAGCACTGCGAAAATGACTCAAATCGGGGGCTATCACCTTGATCCCCGACCTCTTTGTTCTAATTGTCTCCCAACAACAGGCTATGGGGGGTAGTCCCTATGGAAATGTGAAGGCGAAGGGCAAGTTGGTATCCAACAAGTCTGGGAGACACAGTTGAGTGGCCTAGCTACTTGGTTAAATTTAGCAAGATCTTAAGGATTAGATTAAATTCAAATATGAGACCAATGCCCAATGGAGTCAAACCTCTCTCTTATTATTAAATTAAGAGCAAGTAATTGGATGGACAACTATTACTTAGATGATTCACTAACCTATATGCAGTGTAAACCCTAAGACCTAGGTGTGATGCAAATATCTTGGTTACTTTTTAGTTAAATTCCTAATCTAACTATAACCTTCCCATAATTGTTTTGAAGCTAGTCTCCAAGGTAGGTTGTGGGAAGGAGGCCAACAGGGAGAGGGAAATGGCTTGATTAATGATACCTTATGTTAGGCTCCTATCACCCGATGCCTCTGGCGTTGCAAAGGCTATGGCTTTGATGACTGCAAGGTCACCGTGTTAACCACCGAAGAGTTTCTAAGCCCCTCAAGCTAGATGAAAAGGGTGGCCCTAGAAGTCTATCAACCAAGCTTATGCTTGGAGGTAAATTATTAATGCAACTAGGCGTAAGATTCTTATGAAAAGGATGTGAGTGAACCCTGAGTTAAAATTGTTTAATTGTTTAAGTACTTAAGTTATGATCACTTATTATGACAAGAGTACTTAATGATCAATTATAAAACAATCCTACAACCAAGAATGTGCCGAATTATTAAGTGTCAATATTAAACACTCCAAAGATAAACATATATTCCACAAGATGCTTAAGCAATGAATGATTAGCCAATGATTATCAATCACAATTGCTCAAGGTATTCCAATGATGATTATCAACAATCTTGTGCCAAAGATAATACCATAAATTATGTTCTTTAGACAATGCCACTTATCGTGATTAGATTTTAAATGCCAAGACAACAATATAGATTTTTCAATTCTTTAGATCAAAATTTGCCAACTTAACACAACTAGGTATCAAGAAACAATATGACTTAGGCCACAAGATGTCAATATGCCCAAGGAGACTTGAGATATTCAACAAGATTAGAGCTTGAATGAGTTATTTTAGTGCTAAGTTAACAATTCTTGGATCTAACACAAGACAAGTAAACGTTAGATTTCAATAGCATAAATCACAATGAGCCAATTATATCATGAAAACCACTTATGTGACATATAGGACAAGAGCAAGTAAATCACTCCAAATCAAGAAATTATCAAGCATATGAAAATTAAATATGACCAATGAGATGCCCAATGACTTGCCAAGCAACTATATGAGCTACTTAACCCTCTTATGATAAAGTATTCAGAGATATATTAGATCTAGAAGAACTTATAACGGCAGTAAGAAAGATATGCAAACAATGCATTACCAATGTGAAAATGTGTGTCAAATTGTATCCAAAATTTTTCAAATGCTAGAACAAGCTTGCCAAACTGAAAAATTTGATTTTTTAGCCCCTTAAGATGTGATATTCATGTTTATATCAGATTTGATCTACTAGTTATGCAGAAATAGTCCATCCAACAAGCCAATAGATCTACGCTCAAGAAACAATGCCCAAGTAGCCAAAACACTAGTAAAATTTTACAATGACACTTTTAATGTGTTAGACCACTTAGATGTGAGTTTTAGGGCCCTTAATTAAGAAATTTGTCACTGTTATCAAAGATTTATTATAGCTGTAGCAAAACAGTGAGAATACAAGGGTTTAGAGATCAAACTCTAGGCCCAAGGGCTTGTAGATCACTTGCCCAAATTGCCAAATAATTCTCCAAGGTACTTGGTACCTGAAAAAACCAACTTAGAGCCAATTTCACCTACAAAACCCACCAATATTCAGTTCAAAAAAATTCAGAGGCCAACCAAGGATGAAGGAGAGGCAAACTAAGGCCAAGAAGAGGTAACACTAAGCCTAATAGGGCTAGTAGTGGGGAAAGGAAGGCCCTAAAGGCCTAGCAGCTAAGTGAAGAGGCTGAATAGGCCTTCGGTTGAGGGGATGGAGGCCTAATAGGCCTTCCGCAAGAGAGAAGAGGCCCACAAGGGGTTGCCATAGACCCCACAAGGGCTGCGACTAGGGGATAAGAGGCCTTGAAGGCCTACCGCAAGCCCTTAGGGGTTGCAGCTTGGAGGACGAAAGGGAAAGGACAGGAGGGAGGGTTGAAAAGGGAGGACGGAGGGGCGAGGGGGAGAAGGGAGAGCAGAGGGAGGAGGAGGGCTAGCAGAGGGATAAGGAGGGAGGACGACGCCTTAAGGCCAAACGACTTGTAAGGGAGGGCAGGCTAAGAAGGCTAGGCCTCACGGCCAGGGCTATAACGCCCTAAAATGCCCACGACAAGAGCTAAAAAGGAGGTCAAGGCCCTTTAGGGCTTGCGACCAACCCAAGAGGCCGAAAATGGTTGACATTGAGGGAAGAAGTGCTAATACAGGGCTAAGAGGAGGACGTTGGGCCTTTGGGCCCTAAAAAATTTCGAAACTCTTGCTCCAAAATATTTTTCTTTAGATCTTCAAATTTACTACAAATTTTCTTCAGTAGATGGCCTTACAAAATTTATAGAGGCTAGATCTTACCCTCAAGGGCCTAGATCTCACTTGATCTCACTTGCACAAATGAATTTACAATAAACCAAAACCCCAATATATACAAAATTTCAAAAAAATAATTCAAAACCCCAAAAACCCCAGCTGCAAAACAAATGTTAAAAAATAAATTGTTTAAAAAACTCTATTTTACAAATATATTTACAAAATATACACGTGAAAAATGTTTGAACGAATTTTGAAACATTAAATTTTTATAAATATTTGATAATGGCAAAATGTATTTTGAAAGATAAATGTAGAAACCATAGCCTTAACGACGTTAGAGAACCATAAAAATAATTGGGATCCAAACAAAGTCAGCCTCTATCCACAGTTCGTGAACTTGGAGTCCAAGGGCTGGAGAACCTGCAAACACTATATTTTTCTCAAAGATAACCATTAGAACACACCCTGAATAAAATAACCTAAGATTAGCCCACAAATTACCAATAGAATGCTCTATCACCTACAATGAAATAACGATTAATAATAATTACAAAGCACAATATAGGAATGTTCGTACCCAACACATACCACAAATCAATAGATCAGAGACACAATGCACTGCACCCCAAAGTATTTAATATAATTATTCCAACGTTCCCAACGGGACAGTAATTCACACCAATTTTTTAGAGCTACATTAGCCAAAATCAGATGGCTTGAGACATAAATGACTCTCAATTTATAGATAGATCATTCAAGTGGAAAATAACGGCTAGTTGGCTTGATCCCTGTCAAAGTAATCGTGTTTGCTGATAAATCTTTGAAGATATTTTAATTTCAATGATTGAAATAATTATCTTTTGAGGAATTTTCGAGTTTTTCATTAAACCTGTTTCTATTAGCTCAAAAATAATTATTTTGAGCTAATTTCCTCAAAAGATTGACTTTGACTTGACCACCAAGGCCCAAGGTCCAATTTTTGTTGAAATTTTCAATACTCCCTTGTTGGGGGACCTCCAAAAATTAATTCTTATAAGACCCATGATTTTTTTCACTTGGAGAATTTAATTTCTCGAGGACTTTAATTTTGACTCTAATTAATTAATTTTTTGGCTTAGGATTAATTTTGTTTTTGCCAGAAAAATTAATTAATTGACATTTGAGGGTATTAATTACCTTTTCCACCCTCTAATATTTTAGTCATGGTGTTTAAGTATAAGGGGCCATGCACTAAAATATTTTTTACATAAGATCTTACGTAATTCAACCCTTAAAGGGGGAAAATCCATTCGTTATAGACCCTTAATTAAATACTCAATTCCATGACACAATATGATCCAGTACACCAAGTGACTTGTAATAAAAGAATTTATCCAAATAACTTAAATTATTCTCAAATCACTTTTATAGAAGACTCGACTAAAACACTAAGACTCACCTAAGACTTCGACAATAAATTCCACCTTAGCTTTGGGGTGAAACTAGAGGGAAAAACTCTGTCGATCATTCGTGCTTAGAAACACAAGTGGATTAGTGAGATGAAAAACCTCCTAGGATGAAATTCGTCGCCAAAAAAATAGGCTTACCTAGGTTGTTACATACATACACAATCCTACTAGCATCATTTACATCCAAAATTTGCATAATGGGTTTACAATGACACAGTAGCCGATGGCTGGTGATCTCGATTTTTTAAGAAAAATAAGGTACCACTGCTTCCTTGGATCTTTGACAAAATGTGTGCAACATGTCCAACACATCTCCTAGCATCACTGTTGACATCAATGCCAATACACTTGCTGCCACTATCCATCCAGGCAATGCCAACTTTCCAACATGCACTTGGATTAGAAATGTTGGGATTGGAAAGTTCGTTTTCTAGACTTTTGGTAGTGACGAATAGCTCTTCACTTTTTATTCTCTAGTTCTCATACCACTACCTCTGCTGTGAGCGAAGGGATTCATTATAGTTTATCATCTAGGACTCATTATGATGCAACTAATTTCTTGGGTAATATCTAATTTTGTTCAAATAGGTTTAATCTAAAGTTTTTGAATATATTGGATGTAATTGAATAAAATTGTTAGAATGTAATGCTAGATTAGAGTGCACTTATTTTGAATTCACTTCACCTAAGGCACACATTTACTTCTTTCATGTCATTTAATTTCATGTTGTTTCATGCCTAACTAAATCACTTTCAATTTGTTTTAAATTTAACTCACCTTGGACTATTTATCACAAAATCAAGAGCAAGATTTTAATGTGTGCAAATAAGTTGGAGGTTTTACAAAAAAATATTAATGTGATCATAGCATACAACCCCTAGGGACACCCCCCTGAGTCTAAAAAGCATCAGTTGGAATGGACAGACTTCCAACAATAACAAGGCTGGTTGTCTAAAAGTGTTATGTAGAGTTGCATATGCGGTTTTGCATAATAACACTACTACTAGTTAAACGGAGTAGCATTATCAATCAACTTAAATAGAGCCACAAGGAAAAAATTCACTCTAGAACCATTAAAGGTGACCTTATTAAATGGTAGAAATCTTCGAAACCAAGATGCATATTGGGAGACAAACATGTTCAACAAAACCTTTCTTAAACCATGTTTTTATGGAAATCATTTCAAAAGGAAAATACAATGTTATATATGTAAGGAATAGATAAATTAACATTTTATAATAAAAGTAATATTAAGATATTAATAGTTAAAAGACATAACAGTTCATGGAAAGGTATCAAGGAACCTCCTTCAGGAATATTTATTTGGTTCCTTACAATAAAGCTTTCATCAATTATACATTCATCCTACAAACAAACACACATACATATATTATTCTACCATAATTGAGTAAGATATCATAGGATTTTAATATTTTATGCTCTCTCTAGCTAAGAGGACCTTCATGATGGCCTTTATCTTGCAAAGTGAGATGCCTCGACTCTTATGTCAAAGTACCAATTCATTCCACACTAGCTTATGGGATTTCCCCTATGCATCATTATGTCTCCTAAAATCATTCGCTTTGTTTTCAGACTTCTTTTATTTTTTGGGAAACATTCTCTTATATATGGCACATTGCTAATATATCGTTATGGATAACAAGGCTTGTGCTTTTGCATTTAGTGTATCCATACTCTCATTGCCCATGGATGAATGAGGCCAACAATTTTTAGTAGATAGATTTCCATGCATTGGTGGTCCTTGTGTAGACCCATGTCTAAGCCTAGGTGTATGAATGTGGTTTACCCTCTTGGATGTGATGTGCCTATTACCCACCACCCATGGGTAGTATCCATAGGAGAAATTTTGTCTCCTATATGATCCTTAGCTAGTAGTGCCTTCCAACCATCAGATAGCTCGATGTGCGACTATCTATGCCACTTGACCTAGCCATATGCTCTCTTGCCCATATGTTATGATCGTATGTTTGAAGGTTGGCCTTTCCACCCCAAAGATATGGATTTTCATTGTGTAGTTGGGTATTTTTGTTTACTTATTAGTGGGGGTATTTGGCGGAAATAGTGATCTTGGTTTGTAGTCTTGTCTACTTTGTCCAATTTGATGGTTAACCCCATATCTTAGTCCCATGGGATCTCCTTTATTGGCTACTAGCTTTAGGGGTGGCACTAAATGAGAAACTCCAATTTTGATTGTGTGGTCTCGCTTCCCGACACCATATACATCACTCCCCTCCACTCATTATAACCACATTCACCATATTTCCTATCTAAGTCCACATTTGTCCATTGGGTCCACAAGGAGTTAGCCTCCCCCTCCCCTTGTCCACAGCTTGGGTTGGGCTTGGAACAATGTCCCGAAGGTTGATGTAGCTAAAAGAAAAGAAAAAGCATAATTTGGCCACTTTCAATAGGAAATGTACCATAAAATGAAAAAGATGGTCGAGACATACAAATTTAGCATGTGGGAAAAAGCCAAACGTGAGCTCTAACCCTGTCATCATGGCCATCACCCTGGTTCCTAGGGCCCTTCATATTGGCCCCTTATATCATTAAGGAACCCCTTATTGTCCCAACCCTTGGTGGGCGATGAAATGCCCCACCTTAAGGGAGTATTCACTATTATATCTCACATATCATGCTCTCATCCCCTGGAGCCCCAAGCAGTTACAAAAAAAAGAATCTATAAAAGGCAAAAGGAATATGAAGAAGGGTGGAAAAACAATGATCGGGGTAACTCATGTACCAAAATTTCTCCCTCCTACATTCATATACCCAAGTGTGGGCTTCCCCTATTTTAGCTACCCTTGTACTATGGCATGTGGCTTGGAGCCTCCCCTAATGCCCCACTTTGTTCCATCATTATTTCGCATATCACCTGCCATTTTATGGATGTACCATAGACATGTCACCCACCTTAGAGGTTAAAACCACTTAATAGGGTCTTTAATTAACCTTCTTATTGAACTTGGAGACACTTGTACATTCTAAAGCCCACTATGGAATGGAATGCCACTTGGTTCCATGATTTGTAAGCTCATTTACTCAATTGCAGTGATGATTTGTTGTACAGGAAGGTGACAAGACACATTGGACCTTATACAGGATTGCAAGTGGATCTTCGTCTTGGGGCTTAGTCTCCCTATCCAGGGTCTAAGCCCTCCAGAGGGTCATATTGGCATTTGTAGGGTGAGCATTGAGAGCCATAGGCCTCCACTATAGTAGAGAGAAGATAGCCACATCATGAGATCCTTCAGCTCCACTCAGTGCTAGCTCGTGTTCGATTTATTTGACAATGATGATGTACCTAGACTAGCTTTCCCAATCGGCTACACACTTGCACGAAACACTTAACAGTTGTCCTAGGGCCCAGATAGGATGTGTTTCACCATGGGAGACAAAGGGTGGGATTGCATCATTGTTCCAGCCCTTACGAATGGGATACAAGCTTGTCGATCCACTTGGAGACCCATAAGGATGTTTTTGTGCCCCCCACAACCACTTGGGAGCACTACAGGTCATTTGCTTGGAGATCAAGGGGCCACCCCATTCATCACTATTTTTAGAGCCCTTCCATCCATTTTGGCACATGTTGGACTTCACTAGGCCTTCCAACGGCCCTCCTAGATATTGTATCATCGTTTTGACCCTCTTGAAAGGCTTATTTTTCATGTTATGGAGCTATTTGGTGGGTTTGTCACTAATTAGCGTGTTATTTTGCACATTAGAGACACTTTTAGCGGTTTGTTAGGCTAATTAGACCCATCGAACTATTAGAGGCTCATATAAATACAAGTGAAGCCTCATTTGTAACTCATCATCACTTGGATTTGGATCATTATTTCTTCTGGAATTTCACTATAGCTATTGGAGGACGAATTGGAGATTCTTTAATGCATTTTGATGTTTGGGTTAATGTTATTCTATTTTGGAGCTTCTCTCTTGCAAATGTGATGGATGGATATACTTTTTCTGTCATGTAAGTTTCTATTTTATGCGAAATTTTCATTATATGTTTAATGTATGGAATACTGCATCATGATGTTGCTTGTTCTCTAAATTATGCGAGAATCTTGAATCACTTTGGTAATCTTGATCTATTGCATGTGTTATTCATTGGACAAGAAAAATTGAATGTTCCTAGGGGTTTTATTTGAAAGTCTAATCCTAAAATTGCATTATTTGACAAGTCGAAGTATAAATCCTTGTTGTAGCTGGGTAGTTGCTTCATTAAGGCATGTGAAGCTGCAATTAGGCTCCTTGATAGAACAAAACCCTAAATCAATCTCATTCTTGACTCCATTCAACCAATAGGCTAGGCACTCGTTCTAGATCCTTGGTGATCACATTAACTCAACGAAAAATTATTCTTTCACCTGTTTTCTTCCTCTTTTCTTTGTCTCCTAAGGATAAGGAGATTTTCTAGGGCTTGGTGCAAAATTTTAGGGAGGAGAAATTTTAGGATTTTGTCCCAACAAGTTTCTTTGTTTATGTCTCCTCTAGGCATCCTCCAATTTTGAACAAATTCTGATGGTGGAATTTCAAATAAATTGATGCCCTAGCTATCACACCAAGAGGGAACCCTTGAAGTTGCTTTGACTTAGGGATTTCTTGAAGGTTTTCCCTTTGTATTTCATCATTCAAAACCTTTTCTCTTAAATATAGGTAATCATTGGATGATCAACCCTTGCTCTTATAGTATTTCTCTAAAGGGATTTTTCATGGAAAGTCACCCTAACTTCTCCCAAATCTCACACTTTAATTTAAGCTTTCCATTGAATGAGTCATCCTTGCCTCACGTTGAACCCTAGTATAAACACATCAATCACAAGTGAGGGATTTTGGAAGTTTTGATCTTAAGCATTCATCATTTTTTAATATTCCTAAACCCGAGGTCATCCTTCCCTCTAGCGTTTCTTAGAGAGCCCTTCTTTTGCTTCTAAAACAAGCAACCTATTATTTGAGCGTCTCCTATGAATGGGCATTGGAAATCACATTGTGCATCATTATTTACCTCACAATTCTAGTGATTTCCCTATATCGAGGTTGCTCCCATTGGTGAAAGTCCATAAAGAGTAGGGGACATTGACTAAGGTGATAGAGGGTCCTTGTCTCATTGTTGCCACTTGATCTATTATTAGTCCCTTTGGAACCCCTCCTAGGGCCCCTAGTAAATTAAGTGGTAACAATGCCTAGGCAAGGTTTCTTCTTGTCAGAATTTGACCTTGTCTAACATTGTTGAGTTGCTCCATTAGACATACTCTTTCTCCTTCGATCAACCTTCGCATGCATTCTTAAATTGATAACTTGGTTAGCTAGAGATGTCATTTAGAGGTTTCTAGTGTTCTTTAACTCATTATTGATGCACCTAAGGGCTGACAGGGTAAAAAATGATTTCCTTGTTTGCGCTTTGTTAAAAGCATCCAATCCGCAAGTTTCTTAAGAATATCTACCACTATCACTTGCAAACCTATGAACTAAAGAGTCAAAGACTACTTCTATAATGAAAAACTTGTAGACGGCCTTGCAAAAGAGTCCTAGCTGAAATAATCAAATCAAATATTATAAGCAAGTGGCTCTTGCCTTCTTCTATTCACCATTGCCTAAGCTCGCAGTGGTCCTCAACAACTAAGTGGCAACTCAACTCCCTTATTTTCTCTTGATGGTGGTAAGGCCCATTATGTTTTGGTGCAGTAACTAAAACCTTTGTATTGTATTTTAGATCACAAACATCCAAAGGCATTGGATGACAACATCCGATATGTGCAACGTAGTTATCATCACATAGAGCACATTGTGATAGGCACTGCAACTTTTGAAGCACACTTTGGATTTTTGTTGAAGGATCCATTGCCCATTCTTGGACCCATTTCCAAGGTGACAATGACAAAGGAGTTCACTGTATATGGGCAAGCTATTAGATTTATTGACTGCATCAAGAAGATTCATGACCAAGTTCAAAAATATTTACATAAAAGTCAACAAAAGCACAAGGCCATGCATGGATCGACACTTCCTAGATCACACATTTTGTGTGGGAGACAGAGTCCAAGAGTATCTTTTGAAAGAGTGCTTTAATAACAGAAAAAGATTAAGCTGCTCAAAAGAGACCTAGCTGAAACACTTAAATCAAATATTATAAGCTCGTGGCTCTTACCTTCTTCCTTTAAGCATTTCCTCAGTTCTTAACAATTGAATGGAAACTCCCCTCTCTTCTTTTGTCTCGATAGTGGTAAGGCCCATTATGGGTTGGTGCAGTAACTAAAACCTTTGTATTGCAGTTTAGGTCACAAAAAAACCTAGGATATTGGATGACAACATCCGATATGTGCAACATAGTTATCATCACACAGAGCACAACGTGATAGGCACTACAACTTTTGAAGCATACTTTGACTTTTCGTTGAATGATTCATTGCCCATTCTTGGACCCATTTCCAAGGTGATGATGGCAAAAGAGGTCATTGCATACAGGCAAGCTATTTAGATTTATTGACTGCATCAAAAAGATTCATGATCAAGTTCAAATATCTTTCCATAAAAATCAACAGAAGCACAAGGCCATGCATGGATCAACAACACTGCCTACATCAAAAATTTTGTGTAGGAGACAGAGTCCCTGTCCAAGTATATCTTTAGAAAAGGTGCTTTAAGAACAGACAAAGATTAAGCTGCTCATATATGACCCTGCCACCATCATCATCTAGTGGCAACTCCACTTCCTTTTTGTAGTGGTGATAAGGCTAATTATGTGGTGATATAGTAATTCAAATCATTGTATCACAAACAACCAAAGATGGGATGAAAACATCTAATATGCACAACACCAGTATAATCATGCAGTGTAAAATTTGATAGGAGCTTCATCTTTTGAAAGATGCATTGTGTCAGCCCTCATATCGCATGAGAGGGGAACTTGTGATTTTCATCACATGATTTAGAAAAGTAGTCAATACAGTGTGTGTACAGATATAAGCACTGTTCCAGACCTTGGTTGAGCACAAGTTAATCTATTGCCCTCTGATCTGGTTCAATATGTGAAGTCATAGAAGGTTATACAGGTGTTGGCCATTATAACAGGATGTTGGTTGATGTCTTATCCATTCAGCGAAGAGTAACCCTGAATTCACTAGAAACGAATGGGAGGTAGTCACCTAAGGAATTAGTGAAGTTACAGGCCTGTAGCTATCTGATTGGTTAGACAGGTTAATGGATATGAGTTTCAGCCCCTTATTGCAAGAAAAAACCAAGGAGAGAATTATAAACAAAGAGCATCTGGATCTTTTCTAGCTTGACTGAGGCTCATCTTCCACTACTTGATCAGGCCCAAAATCTGATTGTAGGTCCAATAAAGGCAGCCAGTTCACATCAGCAACATGTTTCAATATTGGGGGTAAATAAATCAATGACTTTCAATGAGTAAGGAGCATAGTTGGTATAAATGCATTTTAACATGGGGTATTAAAGTCTTAATCAAAATCCATGCCTTGTACTTACAGCCAGATTTTTTGTATGCATGGAAATGACTTTGACTTTATGAAAACAGTTTCAGACATATTGTATAAGTTCTGGTTGCAATGTAGAGTCTTTACCTCTGAGTTTTCTTTAAACATTGTCTACAGGGCAGCTGATAGAGGAACTTAAAACAGAGCCCGGTTCGATGGATTTGAATGAATATAAGACTAGTGTACTAACAATGAATAAACATAGTTTGATATAGTTTGATACATGAGCTGCCTGTCATCATATTCCTGGGTTGTGGGAGTGAGGCTGTAATTATCATGGAGTCTTATGTTGAATTTACACTGTTCTGGGGGCAATTCTATGGAGAATTCAGACCTACAGCATAATAAAGAAGACTTATAGCATCGGAACCATCCCTTACTCTACCGGCACATCAAAAGGATTGTTCAAATAACTTATACTAGGAGGTGGTTTGAGATCTCATGTAGCAACATCAAAGCCAGCTGTATAAACCAGAACTTTGAATACACGTGTTGAAGGATCGGTGGGGCTGTTTTAACAAGATTGATCAGCCATAAGTTGAACCTAGTTATGGCACGAACTTTATAAATAGTTGCTGGTCTGTGTTCATTACTAAACAGTAGTAGTTTGGCACTCTTGTCATGTGTAATATGATAACATGATTCATTTCCTTTAGCATGCACCCTTTATCTAAGGGACTAAGTCAATGAATAATTGCAAGCACTCACCTAAAGTACTCTATATTGCACATAGTTTGAGGGTGCCATCAGTTTAGGGACTGTTGCAACTATCCCTGTGCAGTTTATACCTGAAATTACTTGCAATAGTCAAAGGGGCAATTTAAGGAGTTCTCCATCACTTGGCTTTTTCTAAAGGAGGTGTGTTAGAAATCCATTATCTTCTATGTTCCACCAACTTTCCTGGACAAGAGGAGGGGAGATGCAAATTTTGGGGAAATTCAGGTGGAGCAGGGATGTCAAGGTCCCTATCTATATAAATATAAAAATGATGGTGATAATAATAATAATAATAATATACTTCAAACAATAATATTTCATCCCATGCAAATTCATCATTGTGCAATGTAAATATGGAATGGTAAACAATAAATAGTATTGTTACCTGCCATTTTGTGGGTGATATCCCTAGGAGAAATTTTTTCTCCATGATGGTCCTCAGCCGGCAGCCAACAGCCCCTCACATCCACCAATTAGCTCGATGTGTCATTTCTCCACCACTAAGCCAGCCATGTGGTCCCTCACCCATCTGTCATGGTCGTATGTTTGAAGGTGGGCTTCCCAAACCTAAAGGTATGCTATGTTATTTGGTAATTGAGTGTTCTAGTTTATTTGTCATGGAAACATTACGCATGGATTAATGGGGGGATTTGGAAAAAAGAGTGGTCTAGGTTTGCGCTCTTGTCCCCTAGGTCTCTTTTGGGATGTTAACCTTGCACCCTAGTCCCATGGGATCTCTTTTACTGACCTATTGGTTTTAGGGATGGTAAAACATGGGAAACTTTGATTTTGGTTGCATGTTCCTGCTCCCCGATTCGCATATATTACTCCCCTTCTACTCATTACACCCCCGTTGACCTCAAATTATCAAAGTTCCAAAGAAGTCGAAGTGCCAATTTTTTTCAACAAGGATCAGATCACATATCATCTTTCCATGTGTCATAGTCATCCCATTCTGCAAGTTATAAATTGTAAAAGATCTCAGTAAAACCTTGAGCCTATGTAACAACCTAGGTAAGCCTATAATTTGATGATGAATTCCATCCTAGGAGGTTTTTTATCTTCACTGATTACTTGTGTTTTTTGACACGGCTAATCAGAAGAGTTTTTTCCCTCCAACTTAAACCCCAAAGGCTAGGGTGAATAATTTAAGCTAATTAGCTAAATTATTTTATTACAAATCACTTGGTTTAAACCTAGTGATTTGTAATAAAATAATTAATCATCTCATGTGTAAATTAATTAATTTTTCTGGCAAAATAAAATTAAATCCTAAGCCAGAAAATTAATTAATTAAAGTCTAAATTAAATTGTCTAGAAAAATATGTTCTCCAAATAAAAAAAATTGTGGGTCTTGAAAGAATCAATTTTTAAAGGTCTTCCACCAAGCAAATATTGTTTTTTCAAGAAAATTTGGACCCTTGGACCTTAGTGGTTAAGTCAAAATCAAAATTTTGAAGAAATTAGCTCTAAATAATTAATTTTGAACTAATTAAAATGAAATTAAATAATAAATTCGAAAATTCCTCAAAAATAAAAAATCAAGGGCCAATATTAAAAGATCTTGAAGTATTTATCAACAACCAAGATTATTTTGACAATGATCAAAGAAACTAGCCATTGTTTTTCCATTCGGAGGATTTATCTATAAATTAGAGAGTCATTTCAGTCTCTAGTCATCTTGATCTCTGGCTAGAATTGCTACTAAAGCATTGTGTAAACTATTGTCCCGCCGGGAACTATTTTTTCTATCATAATAAAAAACTTTGGGGTGCCATTCAAGGTGTTCTTGCTTATTGATTTGTGGTATCTGTTGACTACGGGCATCTCTATGTCGTGTTGAATATTGGTAAGATCCGTTTTTTCATTAGATGGAGATAAAATCATACCATTGATAGTTTTGGGTTAATCTTAGGTGGTTTGATTCCCCATGTGATCTAACAGATTATTTTTTGAAATAAATACATAGTTTGTAGGTACTTCATATTGGTTTCTGGTAGCATCGAAGGTGCTCTAAGTCTCAAATTTTGCAAGGAGGCATGGGCACATGTATTCCGAAGAACCTAGAAAGCGTTTTGGGAAATTCCACTTGGAAACAATTTTATTAAAATATTAAAATAATTAATTATTTTAATGGGACCCTAAGTCTAAACTTAGGAAATTAAAATAATTAATGGGTATTAATCTAACTGTGGGTGTGACTTCTACAAGGAGACGAGGATCAAGCATAAATGATCTTAGCTGTTTATTAGCTTCTAATCTGGATCGTTGAATGTCAA